>CAKNYM010038753.1:0-16297 GCA_932195095.1 Andricus curvator | reverse complement strand
AGATAAATATATAAATAAATATATTAACATATATATATATATATATACGTCACGGGACGTGACACCTCCCCCCTAAGTCGAACGCGGGGTGAAGCATTCAGGTGGGGCTTCAGAGTCCCACATGGAGCGAACGTCCGCGTTCGAACGTATGGTAGAAGGGTCATCATAAATACTAGATTAAAGAAATAGACGCAATTATTTCTTATATGTCAGTTTATATTCGTGAAAAGAACATATAAAAGTATACAAAAAATATATATATATGTAATATCAAATATGTTTTGAGATCATTGATTACATATTGTACTTATAGTTTCTGCGTGGACGAAAACAATGTGGAGCTACATGTCCTCTCTCATAGCATCTTTCGCATGCGTTTAACCATTTATAAAGTTTGATTTTATTTGTAATAACTTGTGCATCTGAAATAATGTGCACATTCACATTCTCGTGAACATTGATTTTTAAATTAGTATAATTTTCTTCGGAAAACATGAATTTTTCTGCTAAGGCTTTTAACATATGGCGAGCAGCATTTTGTCTCGCAGCCTTTTTTGTAGATGCAGGCTCACCTTCATATAAATATTTTACATTATTTTTATGCATTATGCATTTAGCCTCAAATGGTGGCAATTCGGCGTGATGACCTAGTGTCTTTACAATAAAAATAGGTTTCGAAAAATCGTATTCGATACTTATTTCGTTAAGGGTTTGTACTGCTGAGGATTTCGAGAGGTTTCTTTCCATTGCCATGTTATCTGTAAAAGAGAAACAGCAATATTTGGATTTTTAGATAACATGGCATTGGGAGTTCAGTTAAACTATATGACATTATATAATATATGGTGTTGATTTTAGCAGAAAATTTATTATAATTTTTTTTATATGACGTAGTAGATTTTAAAGTAAGATTTAATTACATATATAGCGTTGTCACAATAAAATTGAGTTTTATTCACAATTGTATTTAATAAATTTTACTTTCGATGATAGTCTTACTTTTGGGCCATAACTAACAAAATTTTGGCGCCAAATTCGAATTTTTGAATGTTTTGTTATTACTAATTGGCATATCGGACACATTTTGCTAATTTAAAATATCTAATTTATTACTGTTTATCATTACAAGAAATCAAAACGCGTACAAATATTTTTGCTACAAAAAATTAAGAGATGAAGAGATACATAACCTGTAAATTTATAAAAATATGACAAATCGTGCAACTGTACTGAAATGTACTTGAAGAAAGAAAACAAGGTGAAAAGCTATTTTTTACTGTGATTATAATCATGGTAGATACGTAATGAAATTTCGCGGAGTGTACTTTTTAATACAATTGCACTTTAATTGGTAACAATAATGGTAAAAATAAAAAATATGAGAACATCTATGTATATTTAATCATTATTTTCAAGAATTTCAGTGTCAGCATCCGAATCCTCTTCCGGATCCGCATCGGGCACAATTCTAGCATTTCTTTGATTATATCGTCTAATTAATTTTCGAACACATGTTTCGCAGTCTTGTGCCCGATTACGAACCACAAATAATTGTTTCGTGCAAACACAACAGTATAAAAGGTGTGGGGATTCAGATGCTACGTGAGCGTTGACCAATTCTTGGCAGTTAACCCTTTCTGCATCCACAATTTTTGTTTCGTAACATGTTCTACAAATGAAGGTGCCACTTCTCCTATGTTGATAGGACAGTGGTATGTCTATCAACATAGAGCAGCAAAAGAAACGCATTAATTCCGCGTATTCGTTAAAATCGATATCGAGTGTTGGTGTAATGTTTTCTGCACTTTCTGCTTCAAGGAAAACCTGGTCTGCGATAGGTGGAGTCATTTTCCTGAAGGGAATTATAAAATTTATTTATAAGAGTGTATTATATTTATATAGAGATGTAGAAAAAGGAGAAAGATATGTTAAACAAGAAGGAGTTAAGAGAAATTTAAGAATGGTTAGTGACTATTACTTCTTCATTTTTTTAAATTGCGCTTCGACTGCAAAGGAATTCTTCTATGCATAAATAGCATTCTTCTGACTTACACCATGGTTTTATGACATCTACTGCGCAATTGTGACATTTAGTGTATATATTAAATTTAGCAATTGAATGCCATTCTAAATAGCAATCGAATTCCCTTTGTTTATCTAGTGGTAATTTTTCAAAGCAAAAAGGGCAGAAACGTTTCTTTGTTTTAGTATTATAATAAATAAATAACATGGATGGTTCCATTTCAAAACAAAAACTATGCATTAAATGACCGTAAAAAATAGGGTGATTTCTTGGAAGAACGCCGTCTACATATCTTGAGTCGGTACATGCTGGTTCTTTTGCAGTCGGGATCATTATTCTACAAAGTTAAAAGAAAAAGATCCAATCTTAAATGTTATGCAAGAGGTATGTATCTATAAGATTGTTATGAAACAGTAAAATTGGATTTACATAGCATAGAATAAGTAACTTTTATGGAAAAGAATTATGTAGCTTCCCATTAGAAAAATAGTTTTTACATTAACAAAAGTAAATATTTTGCAAGAACGATCCTTCTAATAGTATAGAGAGAGAGAGATAAGAACATAGTTTGCTTCTACGAGTGATAGAAATTTGAATAAAAAGGTAGAAGGAAAAAGAAATGTATTGAGGACTATAAAAATCCGAATACGTGTTGTGGGTCTAGGATGGATTCTCTATGCGGAGGGTAATAAAATCGTATCTAGGTGACTAAGATTATTAGGCAGGTTTGGAGGAAGGGCCTATAGATTTTTATGATGATGACGGGTATGAATAGTTAATTTAAAGAAAATGCAGTTAAATGATTAGTTACAAAGCAGTAGGAAAAGTCGTAAAATTTTGTGTAGAGACTTTTAACTTTCTCATGGAAGATTCAAAGTTTAGTTTAGTTGAGAATTTTCGTGATCGTGGAAGAAGAAAAAAAAACGAACCATGAGTCAGGATCAGGTGGATGTTTTGTTTATTGGGGGTTTTGAAGAGTTTGAGAAAATTCAAGAAGTTGGACAATTTCAAGAAAATTGGAAAGTTAGAAATACAGAAAGAGAATGTGATTTAAATGAAATTGTGGAAGATACTGCAAATGAAGAATTTGAGAATCTTTTAAATGAGTTATTTTCGGGGACAGATGATAATAATAATAGTGACAATATAGAGGCTATGCAAATAAGCGAAAATGGACAAGGTGTACAAGTTAGTGAGAGTGTAGAAACTATACAGAATAGTTTAAATGAGGATATAGAATTTATTGACAATGATAGGTTAACAGTACATGAAACAATTAATAGGGTAGTGCATCGTGAGTGTGGTGAAATCGTAGTTAGTGAGGAAGTAGTAGAAAGTGTACCTGTGTGTAATTTCATTATAATTAACATTCCAAATAATGAAAAGGACAGAATAAATAATTTGTTTCATGAGGTCGAGAGAGAAAAAATTATAGTTTTTCTTCAAGGTGAAGAAATTGAATGTCCAGAAGAGTGGAAAAAATTGGACTCGAAGAAAAAAATAAAATTAATGGACAAAATTAGGAGTCAATTTAAAAGACATGGAAAAGATGGTGCTTTACATCTTGATAAGAAATTTTATCACTTGAAGGAAGGAAAACTAGAGGAAGTAAGAAATTTTCAAATACTCTAATATTATTACTTAACAAATGGAGAATTTATTCTTAACCTTTATTAATTACAGCTTCAAGATACAAGATTAATTCGCTGGCTAAATAATGGTCAGAGAAAAGTTAAAAAGGATTTGTCTATGCGCTTAGGAGAATCAATTGTTAAAATTCCGCTTGAATGGAAAAGTGTTAGAAGAATGACAGTGATTGATTATTCAGCGCCTCTTGTAAAGAAGATTAAAAAAAAATAAGGAAAATGAAATAGCGTTTACGTCAGGTGGAATGCGATGGAAGTACAAAAATTTAGAGGTTACTAGGGTAAGTTTGAAATAAAAGTATTCATTAGTGTTCATTTACATAAGTCCATAGATGAGGGACGAAAATTTTGATTATATTTTGATTGCAATTTTAGATTGGTAATTCTGAACAAAAATGGACTGGTGAAAACGCAACGTGCAAACTATCTCGAGAAGATCGAGAAGTTTCCTTGAAGGGGGTGACGATCTTAATGCCTTGGGAGTGGCTAATAATAAATAGGCCAGGCATTGAGGAGAATAAAAGAATTTTGCAGGCGAAATTTAAAAGTATGGATTTGGATAGTGCTTTCCTTTTCAAAGAGGGGAGATACAGGATAAGAAACAATGAGATTGTGGAGGTGAGATAATATGATAATTAAGGGTTAATTTTGTTTGTTTGTTTATTATTATATTCGTCTAATATCCGATTTTTCTTTTTATTTTAGTATCATGAATTGAGTGATTCCGAAGACTGATAGAATTTAAGTTATTGTAAATTTTAAATTATACTTAGTAGTAAATTTTGTTAATAGTGTAAATATAATTACTAAAAAGTGTTAAAAGTGTGATATTATATATAGTTCCGATTAAACTATATGCAATAGTAATTTTGTTATTAATATAAATTATTATAAAACAAAGAAAACAAAAAACTTACAATGGACTATTTTAATAAAGATTTTATTTTCATGCATTTTTTTTTGTGTTTTTCATTTATATATATATATATATTTTTTTTTATATATATTTTTTTTTTTAAATATTTTTATAGATTTTTCTAGTTTTTTTGTTGTTGTTATATCTAATTTGTTTTAATATTAATTTCGTATATTATCATGCAGTTGTGAATCAAAATTTTCTTTTAGAACTGAAATTTGATTTCGTCAAGTAAAGGCTTGTCCATTAAACTTAATGGAGTTGTGTGTTTTATTTCAGTCATAATTGGTTTTTGACTTTTGAAGTTTTTATTAATTTTTCCAATTTTGAAAATCAGTAATCCAAATAGAATTATTGTAAGTAACATTGTCATTGTTAGAATTAATAAAATTCCTTGATTTGGAATATTTAACGTTTCATCATTTTGGAAAAATTGTGGAGTTTTAGAAAGTTTTTCTAGGATAAATATTTCGTCTTCAAGGAGGGATAGTGGCATGTCTTCCCTATTTTCAAAATGAGAAAGTATTCTTTTCAGTAAATGAGGTTGTTGGATAGAATAATTATATAGCAAGGTGCTGATGGAAGAAAGTGAAAGGGTTGATTTTTGTATTGGAATTGACATATCCAATATTTTCAAATTTTGATTAGAATGGTCAGATGTTATTACAGGGTTTAGTTTACAATCTGGATCTATTTGTATTATTCCCGTGTTTTTAATATCAATAAAAACATTTGGTTCTTCAGGACAGTATAATTGAAATCGCTTGCGGAAAAAGGTTGAATAGAGCCAGCCATAATGAGCTTGTAATGGACTCCAGAAATAATATTTGTTGATATTTACAACGAATTGACATTTATAAGGTTTGGCCTGAGTGATAATGGTTGTTTCACAGATAGGATTTTCTTCAGTGTTGAATATTGGATAATTGACATGGCAAAAATTTCCAATATCAGTTTGATAACATGATTTAATAAACTGGTCGTCTGCTAAGAAATAGTTTTTATTATCTGATGAAAGGGCCAGATAAGAAATTTGAGGTTTATGATAAATTGACAGAGTGTGTTTGTCATTAGCGTCAAAAAATATAGGAAATGCATGTGGCTTGAATAGATGGAAATAATCTGAAGAAGGTATAGGAATAGTTAACATAAAAATTAAATAGTTTTTAACTGTGAAATGTTTAATTTTTGAAAATGGAAGAATGTTAAAGAAAAAGGAAGTAGAGAGGTTCAGTTTAAAATTAAGGAAAGAGTCGGGAAAGAGTAGAGGGTGCCATAAATTTGTAACTGTATGCGTGAGGGCTTCTAAAAGGTGTTGTAAAAGAGAGGTATAGGAGTCGATAGTCTCTTCTAGATCTTTTGTTAGATTTTCGAAAGCAGGGCTATTGAACTTGGCGTTAAAACCGACTTGTTCGTTAAAGTCTTCGATTCTTGAGATGATTTTAGAAAAAATTTTCATTTTTGAAGAGATCAAATTAGGGATTAGAAATAAATTATCTTCGGGTGAATAAAGAGAAATTTCTTGGTTGTCTTCTAATTTTTGAAATGAGTTCCGAACTTTTTCTAAAAATGGATCATTTTTCGACGATGAACTATTAATATTATACGTTTGATTAGAAATTGACGAAATTTCCTGAAGAAAATAAGTTATTGATTGGATATCAATTTTATGACTACTCGCATTGCAAACGTCAGATTTTTGTGTACATCCTATAATGAGTTTGATGTAGTTCTCGATTATCTGGTGTTTGAAATTATATAATTCGAATATGTCTAAATAAGACAAAAAATGATATTCTTCGGAAAGGATTTGGATATCAATAATAGGTTCGAGGTAAACACCTAATGAGTGCGAAAAAAAAGAGTCGATGTACGAGGTTGTTGCATCAGATGGGGTTACTAGGAATAATATCAAGAAGAAACCAGGTGAAAGTTGGAGTTTTGAATTCATTTTGCTTCTCGGAAGCCTGTAAAAAGAAAACAAAAGTTAGTGTGAAAGAAGGTTTTTATAATTGAGTGCTTTTAGTTCTAGGAGTTCGTTTAGAGAAAGGGTGAAGAAGTCGATTGAGAATTTGAGGATTTCGTAACGGAGTAGGGGGCGGGATTTGTGTTGTCTTATCAATTTTTCTGATGATATTTCTAAGACATTCTTTTGTGGAATGTACTTGTGTATTGCAGTATTTACAAGAATTTTCACATGGAACCAATTTGGGTCTGGGATCAGTTTGAACTTCTTGATCTTTTGTCTTAATTTTTTTTTGATATGTTTCTGTGTCATCTTTATCACAAAGATCGTAACATTGTATCAACAATTTAAGAAGCCCTAATGCTGCTTTATTTCTGGCTAATTCTTTTGTTTTTCCGCTTTGAATTACAAGGTGTTCTAAAGTAGAGGCTTGCGCGAGAAAGAACGAATGCGATCGCGAATGTTGATCTGGATAGGTTATTATTTGTGGCAATGGTAATCCATATTTGATAGTGAAATTCTTGAGAATTTCTACGTGATTTAGAATGCCCATGGAGTTACATCTGGTTAATTTCCTTGGATTTCTTGGGATGTGGGTAGGTTCTTCGTAATAGTGCTCCATTGAAGTTGTGTTCCTGAAGTACGGAATTTTAATTAACGTTTATGATATTGATTTTGAGGTCTGAATCCACATTTACAACATTTTTTATAACTTTTTCCAGATGGGCCTGGTTTATCATGTGATACATAAAAATGTTTAGTTGGAGAACAGGATTTTGGAATTCTGCCTAGCTTTCTTCTTTTTGTGCAATTAGTATCTGTAGAACGGTCTACAGTGTCTATAGAAGTATATGTAGTAGGTGTTTCAGGAGTAAGAGTGGGGTTGTTTTGTAGAGAATTCATAGAGTTGTTTGCAGGAATATTTGAAAGATTCATAGAAGAGTCATGCACAGAAATATGAAAGTTTTGAAGTGAGTTTGCTAGAATTTCTTCGTAAGTTGAATTAAGGAGACCTCTGTTTGATATTAAATGAATTACTTTTATAGCAGCGAAGTTTTTCGCTTCTTTAAGTGTGTCAGCCATTCCTGTTTGTTTAATATTTTGGACAGTACAAATTGCTATCCAAGTAGAGTTTTCAGTTGATGTTCTAATATGTAATGTAGTAAATTGAGGATGTGGAAGATTGCGTCGTGCACATAGTCTTTGCAATTTTTCACATATTTCGCTACTGAAAGATGGTCGAAATTGTTCTAATTTATATTCTGTACCATCTGTCACCGCCATTAATAGACTTCGTGCTGCATTTTGTTTGACTAAATCTTCATCTTTCCCAGTACTAATAACTATATACCTTTGATACTGTAATTGGACTCGAATATGATATTCATTGTTGGAATCTAAAGCAATTGATAACTTGTATTCTAGAGGAGGTTCTCCTTTTTGTTGAAGAAATTTATTTAAAAGAGTTGTATAGGATTCATGCGACATGCTGAAGAAGGTTTAAAGTTGAATAGAGTAGTTAATTGTACTACGAGCTTCCTTGAGTTGTGAATGAGGATATAGAGTAGCGTCTGTAGTGAGTGGGATGGCTTCTTCTTTACCTGTATTTGAGTCAAGATATCGAGTGCTGTTCAATGGAGTGTTCTGCGCTTCTATGTGTGCGTGAGGTGCCGATGCTATAGGCGCCTGTGAGTCTATGTTATTGGGTCCGTCAGCAGGTGGTCGCTTTCCTAGATGTAATAATAAATTAGTAACAGAGTCCCAAAAGGCTCCTAAGAGATATAGTGACCAGCCGAATATTTTATGTAGAGTATAACCGTGAATTAACGTATCGGCAATTAGTTTAATTCCTCTGAAGATTATTATTATTCCTATTAATCCTGCACTAGCTGTACCAAAGTTTGTAAAAATAGTCCAGAATTTTCCCCATGCAGATTGGGCGATCCTATCGATTGTATCTTCATCTAGCAGGTTAAATATTGAGATGCCTTGATTATTTGTGGGTTGTCCCATCACTCCCCTAGCTAAGGTATTTAAGACCATAGGTTTCTCTGCATGAAACATAATATGATCTCTTAATTTGTCTAGATCGGCTTGTGAATATATGCCACTTGTGGCCAAAGATGAGGGGTTTGTGTATTCCCACGTGGGTTGTGTTTTAGGCATCATGACATTTGGTGTTGGCCCTTCAATAGGATTGGGTAACATTTTAAACCATTTCTCACCAAAGAAATACATTGATGGAACAAATGTGTTACAACTTATTTGAGTACCTGTATTTGAAATTATATGGGTCCGTGGAGTTAGAAAAAATGTTCGATTTCCTTTGAATACTGGAAGTTGCATATAGCATTCCTTGGTTTCACGAAAAACGACTTCGGCTTGAACACATTGAACTATATGGACTACTTCTCCGGCTACTACTGCCATATAACCTGGGCCTTTCATTAAATGATAAGCGAATTCGTCAGGTGCCTGGGTGGCTAAAATGAGTGAATTCCTAAATACTTGTTGTTCGAGTTTGCATTTTTCAGTTAAAACATCCCGATAAAGTTGTTTTACTTCGGTACGGATGTGTCTTTCCACGTAAACAAATTTGGAATTGACATATGTAAAAATATCCATGTTTTTTACTGCGATTTTTTGATTTTCAAAAACGGATAGGCCTTGATTATTCTCATAGATTAATAGTTTTGGGTGTTCAGTTCTCATTAGCAAGATATTGCATACAGGCATCAATGACTTGAATGCCAATACAAATGTTATATCATCTGTTACTAGGGAATATAAGATTTCGTTTCTTGTAATGTTGTCGTAAGTTTTGTTTGCTAAGCCAGAGTATAATAATTCGAATTTTTTGAAATTGCATGTTTCAGTCGGTAATGGGTTCCAAAAGGTTTGGCCTCCTTCTACATCGATACAAGTGGTGTCTGAGACTGTACATGCTACACCTGAACTTAAGTGAATCTTATCATCATTTAAATTAATAGTAGCGTAATAATCCCGTAATGAAATTGTATAAGTTGCTTCGACAACAACGTAATCCCAAGTGCCGAAAGGGTCTGAGAATGTAGTACCCGAACATTTTCCCCAATTAGTAGTGGTACCTGCTATCATTAGGGTATGTGAAAAAGAGTTGTTTGAACTTAACCCGAAAATTTGCTTTTTGTCCCCTACTGTTAATACTCCCGTTTTATGCATCAAGTCACATTGTTCATATGATACTTCGTGTATATATTCTTTGTACCCATTAGCTACTGACGCTACGTGAGAATGCATTCCACAATATTTTACTTCCCGTTTTACTTCTACTTTACATTGTATGACTTTTGTATTGCTATAATCGGTTATTTGCAGTAATTGTATGTTTACCGACTCGATGTTTAATTTGGGTGCAGGTATATCACATCCTCCTACCTCTAATAAAGACACGGTTGTTATATTCAGTTGGTTCGGGCCACAATCGTATCCCACGATGGCATGGATTGTTGTTGTATAATGTAAGTATGCAGTGAACAGAGCCAAAAGGAAGCCTCGTAAATCCATTTCTGGAAAAAGGAGGTTCCAAATTAGCGACTTGTTCTATTCATGGATACTTTTAATTACGTCATTATTGGTTTATTATGAACGTGATTTATATATATTTCTTTTTATTTATTGCCATGCATAGTATATTCTAGAGTGATGATTTTTTTGTATAAGGAACGAGATACCTATTTTATCAGAGCTAGAACGTCGGCCAGTAAAACATGACCTGATAGGCGCAAGGCGAGGATGAGATTTTTGTATGCGTGTGGTCCTCTTGTTTTGATTGTTAACATAATATCTCTAATTGTGAATGGGTTAGCGAGATCCTTACTCCATTCAGGAATGTTGCAATCATCGTGATTAAAAATTCCAGTTTGAATTAAATATGGCCAGAGAATAATCATGTCGACTGAATAAGCGAATACGTCAACAAGAGCCTCGATTCGTTTGCGGTGGATTGGATCCATTGTCTGAAATAAATATTTTATTGCATATATTTCAGTACGTCGGCTAATACTCCGTGATCCGATAGTTGAAGACTTAAAATCAACTTTTCATAGGCTTTTGGTCCTCTGGTTTTAATTTTGAGGATTATATCCCTAGTTGTTTCTATGCTTCTGAGGTTTTGTGCCCATTTAGGAATATCACTGTCATTTCTTTCGAAAATTTCGGTATGAAATAAATATGGCCATAACATGAGCAGATCAATTTGATGCATAAAAACGACGATAAGAGAGTCTATACGATGACAGTGGATGGGATCCATCTGAAATTAAAATGATAAGGGCTTGTCGTTTAATTATTAACGGTTTGACATTTTATGTGTGAACGTTTAAGTCTATTGACGTGTACTACAGTAGGTTTGCCTTTTATGTCAATTTTGACGTTTCCTTTTCCTAATATTTCTAGAACTTCATAAGGCCCTTTATATTGATCATCAAATTTTTTCTTAGGTTCTTTTCCAATTAATAAAAAGACGTTGTCTCCAGTGTTGATTTCTAATGGATTAACTTTTCGATCATGATATATTTTTGACTTTTCTTTAGCCGCAATTAAATTTTGTCTCGCTTGAGTTCTCATTTCATATAATTTTGTTATAAAATTCGTTAGGTAATCGTCATAAGTTTGCAATTTTTCTTGCTTTGATAGTGGTTCATTTGATGGTTGACGAGCTAATTTACCGAAAACTAATTCATAGGGCGTACATTTTGTACCTTCATGGACACTTGTATTGTATGAAAACATGGCTAATTCAAGCCAATCGTCCCATTCGGAATTTTTTGAAACAAATTGTTTGAGGTATTCAGCTAACACGTGATGTGATCTTTCAAGAGACCCATTTGATTGTGGATGGAATGCTGTTGTTTTAAATTGCTTAATTCGAAAACGTTTTGCCATTCTTCTCATTAAATTGCTTAAAAAATTTGAACCTTGGTCAGTCAAAACTGCTTTTGGGGAACCGTAAATGCATATAAATTTTTTAACAAAAATATCGGCTACTGTTGAAGCTTTCGCGTCTGGAATTGCTAGAGCTAAAGCATATTTTGTAAAATTATCTTGAATAGTTAAGATATTTACGTTGCCTAATGTTGTTTGTGGAAGTGGGCCAACTATGTCCATTGAAATTTTTTCGAATGCGGTTCCAGGCGTGTCCGTTATTATCATGGGATTTTTAGTTTTTACGCGAACTAATTTTTTGATTTGACATTGCAAGCACTGCTGAATATATTTCTGAATATCAATTTTCATATTCTCCCAATAATAATTCTGACGAATTCGATGATAAGTTTTTGTAACACCTTTATGACCTCCTAAAGCTGAAGAATGTGCCTCTTCAAGTAATTGAGTTCGTTGTTCTTTCGTTGGATATTCAACTATTCCCGTACATATGATAATTTTGGTAGAAGAATCCGAAAAAGTTGAAATTAGAATTTCACGTATTTCTTTCCAGCCTATGTGATTAACTTGTGAAGTTTTTGCGATACTAATAGATCGTAAATTTAGTCTCACTGATATTGAATGCAAAGATAGTATTGAAAGTTTAATACTGCTTAAAGTGTCTGACAAATTTTCTTTAGAATCAGCTTCAATGGGAAGGGCTAAATGATACTGCTGTCCTTTCTTTATTTCTTTAACAACTCCTTTCTCAAGTTGGCTGAACTTAGGTAAAATACCACGTTTAGACAAAGCTCTTGATCCATTATCACGTGGGGAACCGTCAGTAGCAATAAAATAAGCGTAATTATCTTTACGCATCGTTAATTGATCACGACACTCAACAACATTTTGTTGTGTATGAGCTTGGGTATTCAAAGGAGGGGGTTCTGGAGGGGGTTTACTTTCTTCTAATTTATCTTCATTTGTCTCTTGAAAAATTTCAGGATTTTTCACATTTCTTCCTTTTGGAACTTTTATAAAACCTTCTGGTTCCGAAAGTTCTTGCATATTTTCTTCATCAACAAAGTTTTCTTCATCTGAAAAATTTTGAAAATTTTCGTCATTTAGGACTTCATCTTCCGAAGTTGAGAGATTATCTTCATCATTTTCCTTCTCTTCTTGTTGTGCAACAGGCTTTGCCTTGGATTTTTGGTAATTTTTCTTCTTCTTTTTAACTTGTTTTCTTGAATTATCAAAATATTCTGTATCTAAATCAGATTCATCTTCATGTTCAAAGTTTATGTGCGTTTGCTGTTTTAAATTCAGAGACTCACCAGTGGTTGCCTCTTTTCTCGGTCTGCCTCTCTTTTTCAAGGCTTGCGGGTTGCTTGCATTTGTGAGCACAGCTTTCTTGGGCCTACCTCGTGCTTTTTTAACAGCAGGCGAGGGAGGTAAGTATTCTTCCTCACTATCTTTATGTGACTTACCTTTTTTTTCAATTTGTTCATTAATTTGTGCTTGCTCTTCGTATTTTTGTTTCTGTCCTCTTGTAACCACAGTATTCCAAGATTGACAGCGAAGTTCGTTTTTCTTTATAATTTTTGGAAATAAAAGTAACATTGAAAGATAGAGAAGTTTCTGTATTGGACTATCAAAAAGTTCATTTTGTATTTCATTCAGAGATTCTTCACTTATTAAATTATGAAGCATTTCAGGAATTTTTTCCTTCAAAGATTCGCTATTTATTTTGATATTTTCTTCGGAATCTGAATTTTTATGATTCTCAAAGTTCAAGAATTCCATAGAATTGAGAGGATTTTCTTCCTCAAATGTTGAGTCATTCTCAGAAATTATATTAATTCCTACGGTTTCGTCGTTTTCTAGAACGGGGTTCCTCGAAAGCGCATCTGCATTAACATTTGATTTTCCTGCTTTATAGACGACGTCATAATCATATTCGGCGAGTTTTAATCGCCATCTTGAAACTCGAGAACACGGATCTTTAGAATTTTTGAACCAAACAAGGGGCTTATGGTCTGTAACGAGGGTGAATTTTCGTCCGTACAAATAAGGGCGAAAATATATTACAGAGTAGACTATCGCTAAAGCTTCTTTTTCATACGTATCGTATTTACGTTCAGTATCGGTTAATGATCTTGAAACATACGCAATTGGTTGGTCTTTACCTATTTTACCTTGCGAAAGTATTCCGCCTATGGCATAACCTGATGCATCTGTAGTTACAATGAAAGGTTTTGAAAAATCAGGTCGAATCAAAAGTGATTCTTGGCACAATTTATCTTTTAAAATATTGAAAGCTTGTTGCTGCTTTTCCGTCCAATTAAATGATATATCTTTTTTAAGGAGCTGATTTATTGGGGCTGCTATCTTAGCAAAATTTTCTATAAATCTACGGTAATATCCTGCTAAACCTAAGAATTGTTTAATATGCTTTTGATTTTTAGGAGTTGGGAAGTCTTTTACTGCCATGATTTTCTTCGGATCAGGTCGAACTCCGTCTTTATCTATTATATGTCCCAAATATCCTACTTCGTGTCGTAGAAATTCGCACTTGTCGGGTTGTAAATGAAGATTTGCATTTCGTAATCGGCTCATTAGTTCAGTAAATTTTGATTCATGTTCTTCTAAAGTATTTGCGTAAATCACAATGTCATCTAGATAAACAAAAAGTTCCGTTCCCTGAAGTCCCGTTAGAACTAAATCCATTAGTCTTTGAAAGGTTGCTGGTGCGTTTTTTAAACCAAAAGGCATTCTGTCAAACTCATAATGTCCATAAGGGGTTGAAAACGCAGTTTTGTGTGCATCTTTGGGATCCATTTTTATATGATGGAAACCCGTTGCTAAATCGAAAACAGAGAAATAGCGAGCAGATCCTAACTGGTCTAAAATGTCGTGAATGTTTGGTAGAGGATATGAATCACCAATTGTCTTTTCATTCAATTTTCTAAAATCAAGTACCATTCGCCATTTCTTTTTTCCTTGTGAGTCTTGTTTTTTTGGAACAATCCAAACTGGTGTATTGTAAGGTGATTGGGAAGGTTTTATTACATTGTTTTTTAATAATTCATCTACTTGGCGGATGATTTCTTCCTTATGAACTGGAGGAAATCGATATTGTCGCGAAAAAATAGGACAATCATCTGTTGTCGGTATTGAGTGTTGAAGAATGTTTGTAGGTTCTAAGTATTCTCCCGGAATGTGGAAGCAATCTGCATTTTTAATAATTAATTTTTCAACATGTTCATATTCTTCCATATTTAAATGATCTAACCGTAGCAGTTTTTTAATAATTTCTACTCTTTCTTCGCCTGTGATCTTGTAAAATTTGCAGAAATGGTTAGACTTTTCATCGGATTTCAAAAAACTATTTAATATTAAATTAGGCAAATTTTCATCATTTTCATTTTCTGAAAAATTAGATTGATTTGTTGAATTGTTGACTTCGCATTGTTCAAAATCTTGTAATTGAACACAAGGAATTGATATTTTTACAGGTTGTTCATTTATGTTTGCATATTTGACGTAGGCTTTGCCTCCACAATTTTTTACAATGGCTTGACCTACAAAAATTCCTTCTCCAATTGATAATTGGGGTATATAACCTTCACTTTTTTCCGTATTTTCTATTTTTACATAATAATCAAAAATTGTTCGTGCTGGGATTGTGATAACGCCAGTTTGTTCAAAAGGATATGTTGCATTGTTAATTTCAATACATTTATATGTGTAATTTATATTTACTTTATTATTGAGAAAAAATTCAGAGCCCAAGACTCCATCTTCATCTACTGGTACATCATCAGGGATTATATTTAGTGTAGTTAAAAATCCAAGTATTACAACCTTAATTTGACCTAGAGTATAGACAGGTTGATCATTAATGCCTGTTAGTCTCAACACTTCATTTTTATTTATTTTTATTTCGGGGTCAATCGCACTTCTTTTAATTAAATTTCGACCAGCACCAGTGTCGATCATCATACGTGCCGGGCTTTTTAGACCAACGGCAGATACCATGATCGAAGGAATTATATTATTCCTACTGATATGAATTTTGATATCATTTTCTTCACTTGTAATTTCTATAGGTGCTTTAGATAATGGGTTGGCGCCTTCCTCCCAGCACCCATTGGGGGAATAGCGTTGGAGTTTTCCTGGTTCTGCGAATAATTTTGAGGGCTTTGTTGTCCGTTTCGATTTTGTAAATATCTACTCTTTTTATAACAATCCTTAGCGATGTGACCAGGGTAATTACAAAAATTGCAAATAATTTTGGATCCTTGGGTGGGATACGGGCGGGTCTGCTGATTATTCGTATTTTCAGGATTGTTTCCCTTTTGGTTTTGTCCAGGCTCAAAATTTTGATTCTGTCTGGGTCTAAAATTTTGATTTTGTCCATATCCGAAATTTTGATATTGTTGGTTTCCAAAATTTTGATTTTGTCGGTTACTAAAATTTTGATTTTGTCTATATCCAAAATTTTGATTTTGTCGGTTATTGAAGTTTTGATTTTGTGAATATCCAAAATTTTGATTTTGTCTTGGTACAAAGTTTTGACTCAGTTCAGGTCTAAAATTTGAATTTTGTCCAGGTCTAAAATTTGGATTTTGTGCAGAATGCCATCTATTGTGATTATTAAAATTCCCTTGAGGTTTATTTGGTAAAAATTGGTTTTGGATTGAATTTGAAACAACAGGATTTTCAGAAAAAATTTGTTGTCGAAAGTTTTCGAGGTGGTAACACTTTTCGGTCGCATGTCCTGGTCTTCCGCAAATTAAACACGCTATTTTAGTGTCCTGAGCAACATTGAATTTATTATT
>CAKNYM010038752.1:0-36506 GCA_932195095.1 Andricus curvator | reverse complement strand
AAATAACATAGAAAAAATAAGTATTTGGTTTATTCTTTTTCATAACAGAAATTAGTAGGCGCGCGCCTTGGCGCGCGCACGACTACTAGTATATGGTAAAATCCCAGTTGTTAGCCATTACAATACGGAGAAAAATGGATAGTCAAACTTGGAGTGTCAAAATTTAGATGGTCAGTTTGATCTTCTAGATAGTACCAAGTATCATCAACAATTTTTTCTTCATAATTTTATAGTCTGTTTGAATATCCACAGGTGATTGAGGCTCAGTATCAGGAGAGCCAAATCGACACTCCAGAATGTCAATCAGAAGTGGTTGCGGCACGACCTCTACCGAACACCGAACGCCGAGCGAATATACCCGACAGCCGAAACGCATTTTCGGGGCGACAGACGTTCGGCGTCACGTTTGCCGTGTTACACAACATTTTTAATTACTTTAAACCATTTGTTGATATTTCGAACATGTGTGGAGACGGATGAAGTGTGGAGAACATGGTGGAGAGTGGGTTAAGTGGGTGAAGTGGCCAACATCAAAATCCAAAAAAATGTGTGATTTCAACAATCATTATGTATCTTAAAGTACATAATGATAAACATTCTTGTTGTTTTGGACATTCACACTTTTTGTTTTCTCAACCGAATTTTGTAAACATCGAAAATCTAGTCTTTTCTCACTTGGTCTCACTACTGTTCTAAGGCTTCAATAGGCTTGAAAAGGGACCACATTGAGTCCGAAACGATGCCATGTTTCAAAGAAACAAAGTTTTTGTTTTAATTTTACTGAACTTTCCATCCGAAGTCTGTTTTATACTTCAGATTCGATACTTCCGAGGGATTAAGGACAAGGGCGTCAGTGCGTATTCTCAACATTTTTGACCGAAAACGTGCCTTCTGATATGATTAAGTTAACACTTCGAGATAATCTAGCTAACATTCCTGGGAAAATCAGGTTTAAACACCAGAATCGTCTACTTTACACTCTGGGATAGTAAAGTTAACTGACAAATTTTGACACTCCATGGATGGTACGCTACACCATCTAGGGGGCTGCCCAATATTTGAAGCTCAAATATATAATAGTCAATCTTTCGGATTTCGCGCTGATATTTGAGAAAGGTTTTTTGCAGATGGTTGCTTCTTTGTAAGTGCTCCTTTCGCGATTGTATAGAACTAATTGGTAGCTCTAAACTACATTATTGTTTTTTTTTCTAAATTGAATAATAGTTTTTTTGGAGTTTTGGTTGCTTATTTCAGGATCTTCCTTTAATGGTTAGATAGAGCTGAGTGATAGTTTGAAAGGGCTTTTTTGCAAAGAAAAATCAAATACATTAAAGTTGGACAGTTTTTTGTGTCTCTTGTAAACCTCACAGACCTTTCAAATTTTTATTTCTAAATTAATCTTAAACAATTTCAGTGACAACAGTCAGACTTTGCATATCAAAATGCTCTTAAAAGAGGAGAAACGGGTTAAATTTTCACGAAAATAGGGAAAGAAATACTTTTAAATAAAATGAATGTACAGTTACCATATTATACTCAATATGAAACGCTTAAGATTGTACGTGGAAATATATTGCATTTTAAAGGAAACAGTTGAATTTTAAACAAAACAGTTAATTTAGAAACGAATAGTTAAATTTTCCGCCTACTAGTTGTACTATCATCAAAATAGTTTAATTTTCAACCTAGAAAGATGAATCTTCGATCAAATGATCAAATTTTTAAACATAAAATATTGAGCTCCAACCAAAAACAGTTGCATTTTTAATCAAATCGTTGAATTTCCAAACCAAAAAACACTTTTTCTTATAGACAGTTAAATTTTCGATAAGAAAATTACTAGTTAACAACATAGTTAAACTTTTAACCAAATGATTAAATTTTCAAACAAATAGTTTGATTTTTATTTAAATAAATATAAATTTCTAATCAAAGAGATAATTTCTTCACTAAAATTACGAATATTCAAATAGAGAATGAAATTTTAAGAAAGGAGCTCATTTTTTAACCAAGTAGTTAAATTTTGAATGTAAAAAGTGAATTCATAGCGAAAAATGTAATATTTGATCTTTTAAAAAAAAACAGATTTTAATTTAAAATAAAAAAAAACAATGCAATTCAATCAAAAAATATAAATTCTTAACACAAAATATAATATTCCATATTTTAACCAAAAGAGATTGTAATATTAAATCAAAAACCGTTGATTTCAACAAATTAGATTTCAACCAGTTGCATTTTTAACCAAAAATATGAATTTTCAACAGAAACAGTCGAATTTTCAACAAAATAGTTGAATTTTTAATCAAATAAGCAAACTTTCAACTAATGATAGAATTTTTATCTAAACTAGATGAATTCTGAACAAAAAATATAATAGTGGGCTATTTAATTGAAAACAATAAACTTTTAACCAAAAATAGTTGGATTTTTTATTCGGTTCTATTAATTTAGTTTTTATTTATCCGAAAAATCTAGGAATTCTTTAAAAAAAGAGAATAAAGGTGATTTTAATTTAAATAAAAAGCACTAGAATTAAACCAAAAAAGAATAATTTTGAACAAATTAGTTGAATCTTGAACAAACAAAAAAAGTAATTTTTCAACAAACAGTTGCATTTCTAACCAAAAATTAGATGAATTTTCAAACCCGAAAACAAATTATCAACAAAAGTGTTGAATTGTGAACCAAAAAATATGAATTTTTGGTGAAAAATATGATGGTTGATATTTCAAATCAAACAGGATTTTGATTTTAAATAAAAAACCGTTGAATTCAACGGAAATAGATAACTTTTTATTAAAATAATTTAATTCTCAACTAAAACAGAATCACTTTTAACCAAACAGTTGCTCTACAAAACGACAAACAACAAAGGAATGCATTTTTAACAAAATAGTTCAATCTTCAACCAATGAAATGAATTTTTAACAAGGAAGAAATTAAATGTACCGCGGTAAGAATAACCATATTTTTTTCTGTACGAAAAGTGGAAGCTAAGAAAAAGGCTATTTGTACCGAAATTTCGATACTAATAGTCGACTTTTTTCCGCACTTGTAGACACTCAACTTTCAACTAAGTATTTGAATTTTCGACAGAAAAGATAACTTTTTAACAAAATAGTTGAATTTGCAAATGAGAACGATGAATCTTCAACCAAAAGCGGAATAGTTAAGTTTTCAGTCAGGAAGAGTGATTTTCAACAAATAAATTTGTCTGCATTTTCGATGGATAAAACCTTAACCGTTGGTCAATGAATAGTGGTTAATAAACTCGTTCTTTCTTTCAGGACCCAAAAAGGTGTGCCAAAGCTCGATTTCATTTGTTCATTTCTTCGAGAGTTATCATTTTTACAGACGATCGGGCGGACGGACATACAAACACACAGACGCCATCGCCGAAACTTGATTTTCGGTTTCAGAGTCTTTCAAAACGTGAAGATCCGTTGAAAAACAGATTGTGATATTTCGGACAATTCTGATACTTTCTCAATCATACATTATGAAAATGTAAAAAAAACGAATTTTCAACAAAGTATTTAAATCTTCAACCAATAAAATGTATTTTTAAAAAAGTAGTTCAACTTTCAACGAATGAGATGAATTTTTGACCAAAAAATATTACTTTTTAACCAAGAAGTAGAATTTCTAACTAAAATAGATGAATTCTGAACCAAAAATATAAGATAGTATCTATACGTTCTAGCAAAAAATACGAATATTGAACAAAATACATGAATTTTCGACCCAAAAATATATTTTTTTTTTTAACCAAAAAATTTAATTTTGAAGCCAAAAATATGAATTTTCTACAAAACAGTAAAATTCTTAACACAAAAGTTAATTTCAAAACAAATAATTGAATTTCCAACTATAATTATGAATACTGAAAAAAAATTATTTTTTTACAAAGTAGTTCAACCCTTAGTCAAATAATCAATTTTTCAAACAAAAAATATGAATTCCCAATGAAACATGTAACGGTTGATATTTCAAACAAAAAATTGCATTTTCAATCAAAAAGGATAAATTTCCAACCAAGAAGATTAAATTTCTACCAAAAAAGACGAATTTTCAACAAAATACATGAATTTTCAACCAAAAAGTTGAACTTTTAATTAAAAAAGCTAAATTTCCAAATAAAAATGGAATAGTGTAATTATCAGTTGAAGAAATTTATTTTCAACCGAACATAAAACGAATTTTCATCAAAATAGTTAAATTTTGAAACATAGAGATGAACCTTGAACTAAAAAAATGAATTTCAAGCAAAATAGTTGAAATTTTAATAAAAAAGATGACTTTTCAATAATATAGTTGCACTTTCAACAATATAATTAAATTTTCAACCAAACGAGATGAATTCCGAACCAAAAATACTTATAACAGTAGCCTTTTCAATAAAAAATGAACTTTTACACAAAAATATAATTGGCTTTTCTCACTGGGTTTAAGTTCTAAATGTTATCTAAATTTGTAACATTATTTCCACTTATCAACCCCCTACTTTGTTACCAATTTTAGTTTTTAGCCCTTCCCACCCCCCTCAAATTTGTAACGTAGTTTATGGAAAGTAACGTCAGGCCACTTTTCCTTTATCAGTTTATCCAAAATTCACTGACTCTTTCAGATTTTCCCTATCATTTCCTAAATTTTCCTGACCAGTTTTAAATTCCTTGAGTCTCCCTGACTATCTAGAAATCCCTGACCAGTAGCAATCCTGAATGTCCACTTGGGCACTAATAATGTGACACAAGATACTCACAGTGGCGGTTCAGGGCAGATGTCAGAAGCTGTTGATCGATGTCTGCAAAGTCGGCGGCACTGAAACAAAAAACCGGGAATAAGCTATCGTGTAAAACAAGGATGATTTCATAAGAGAAATGTTGTTGTAATCCAGACTGAAAGGAGAGATGGATGGTGCAAATGGTACGTATATCGAGGTAATGAAACATTTAAGTATCCGCATTTGGATATACGGGTGTGCGGATGGCGAATACCCTGTGCATGTTTGATGCCGGAAGTACTTCAGTGTGGGGTACCATCCTCCCCTCGACTGGCTGCCTATATTCTACATTCTACAATCCTACATCCCCAACAACCCCTGCCTCTTCCAACCCCTCAAATCGCCTCTCGCGCCGACACTCGCGCGCTGCGGTTTCCGCAACCTCCGTAGGGTCATTAGCCAACCATTCATTATGCACCTGCGAAGCTGTATTGCGTCAATATCGGGGGTGGTGCAGATTCGGGTGCTCAGGCAGGGTCAGAGGCAGATTGTTGGTCCAATCGATAACAATGCACCGTGTTTACAGACCGGATAATCAACAGACTCAGGATTCTACTCCTCCTACCCATTGGCATCAAAGATCAAGCAAGTGGGAATTAGACTTCCAACCATATAGCTAGCACAGATACGAGATTCCTTCTAGCGTATTATCAATACGTGCACATATTTACTTGGTCTCCTAAAATCCGATCTCAACTTTGCTTGATGATTAGTATTCTAGGGTAGTCGTAAAGCTTCATTCTCAAATTTCCCTCACTTTTCCCTGATTTTCCCGCATCAATTTAAACGGATGTCAGATTAATATTTGAAAAGTTCAAATTCATTTATTTATTTCAGTCCAAAAAGATGAGTTTTCTACCATTTCTTTTCCTTTTTCTTTAGTTTCTCTTCTACCTCAATCTTGCTATTTCTTCACATTCGCTCAAGCCTTCTCCAATTTTTTCATCCACTGCTAACCCAATCCACCTTCTCCTAAAATCTTTACCTACATTCACTTGTTAGTTTCCTGTAATTTCCATTCTTCTCCTACAATCTTCACATACATGTTTCCATGGTTCCTCTTTCCATTCATAGATGCTGCACTTTCCGTTATCCGTTTCCTCCAATGAATCCCTTTCGTTACCTCGTTTCCCAATCTGAATCTGTCTATTCTGGCCCAACTTCTCTCTGCCCATACATTTTCTAACTACTTAGGTACTGCTTCCTTTTTTACCATCTTATACTATTTATTATATTCTGATTCCTGAATGATCTTTCATCTTTCCATTAATTGTCTTACTTTATCTCTTTTCTGCAATGCTTTATAGTTTACTCTAGTCCTCTCTCCTGTATCTTTAGAACTTCCTTTTTTTCCCATATCGGTAATTCTATCACCCTCTCTCTCCTTTCTTCTAGCTCCTTCAACCAATTTTTCACTAACTCCCCTCCTCTTGCCTCATAAGCTTCGTCTCAAACTTGCATTTAAATTCAACTTTACCCCATCTAAGTATTTCTCCAATCCTGTAATTAAGTCCGTTATCCCTACTTCGTCATCTGCTATGAACACTGTATCATCTGCATATACCAGTGTATATATCTTTTCTTTTTCCGTCCTTACCCCCCAACCCCTAAAATTTTCTCTTCATTTCTTCTTCTAAGTCTGAGATTATTATATTAATGAAAAGTAGGCTTGGAGGACAACCTTGTTTTACTTCTCTCACCAAGTAGAAACTATCTCCAACTTGCTCTGCTACTCTATCCTGCCTTTTGTCTCTCTAAAAATTGTCTATACTCTCTTTATTAGAGCCCCTCCCTTTCTCACCATAAATTTTACCATCTTGACTTGGTTCCATGAGTCGAACGCCGAGTTTAGATCCACAAACAATGCCACCATTCCCGCTTTCCTTTTGAACTTCTTTCCTAAAGTCAGCCTGATTCGGCGCGGTGGGGGTTGGCATTAGCGTCACTTCTTTTAATTTTTGACCTCCTCCCCTTTGCCTTTCTTCACTAAGGGTACCACTAATCCTTCTTTCCATAACTCTGACCACCCCTCTCCTCTCCATACTCTAGTGCACGTTACCGATGCCCATTCCTTTAGTTCTTTCCCCTCATCTTTCCAGACATAATTTGGAATCTCATATGAACCAGATGCTTCTTCATCTTTTATTATTTCAAACACCTTGACTATTTTTCTTTCAATAAGTCCTCTTTCTCGTCTCTTTTCTATTCTAACATCTCAATATGCTACGTCTCCCCTTTTTCCATTTTCCTAATTTCTACCTCACTTTTTTCAATCCTTATATTCCTCATCCCATCCACTTTTACCCAATCCTTCACTAACTTCTTTTTTCCTTGTGCAATCTGATACTCTTTTTATTTCTCCTGTCATTATGTTCATCTTTTAGTTTACATTGTCATCTCCCATTTTCATATTCTTGAACTTTCCCTTGAACTGTTCTTTTCCGTTTATTGAACAATCCCGTCTTCCTGCATTTTTTAACTTGACTTTCTTCTTCTTTTTATTAATTGATACTCGTTTCTGCCCTTAATGGCAATCTATCTCCTGTTCTCACATTATAATCTCCTATTATAAGATTAATCTCTTCTTAATTCTATAGCGAAATAAACTAATTTTTGACAAAATCGTGAAATTTGCATGCAAAGAGTTGAATTTTGAACGAAAATTATAAATCTTCAACCGAAAAAGTTCATTATTTACTAAGTAGTTCCACTTTTAAGAAAGTATTTAAATTTTCAACCAGAGTGATCAATTCTCAACGAAAAATGTAAAAATTGATATTTCAATTAAAAAAAATTAATTAAAAATAAAACACAGTTGATTTCAGCAAAAAAACAAAACAATTTTCAACAAACTAGTTTAATCCTCCACCAAAATAAAATGATTTTCAAGAAAATAGTTATATTTGCAACTAAATAGTTGCAGTTTCAACTGAAATGGTGAATTTTCAAACCAAAATAATAAATTCTTTACGATAAATATAATATTTGAAACTAAACCTAAAAAAGATTATGATTTTAAATGAAAAATTGCGAAACTCATCCAAAAAAGACTTCTTTTCAACAACATAGACGAATCAGCCTAAACAGATTAATTTTCAACCAAACAGTTGCATTTTTAACCAAAAAGATCTTAAACTAACTCAAATTATTCCTAGAATTTAGAAAAATCTCTGAAGATTTCCTTAAAATCTCGCATATTTTTTCGAAATTGTTAGAAATCTTCTGAAAATTGTTTACATTTTCAAAAATTAATTTTTTAAAAATAAAAAATGAAACAAATTCATTTCAGGAATGTTGAGAAAAGCTTTTTATTTTTTTTACACATTTCGAAATTCCTAAAAATGTTCGAAATGTTTTCCGAATTCTTCAAAAATCTACATTTTGTATAAATGCTTTCAAATCTTTAAAAAATTTCAATATTGAATTTCAGAAAATTTAGTTAGTTCTCTTGATACCTTTCGAAATTCATAAAGCTTTCTAAAATTTTAAATTATTTTTGGAATTTTTTCAAACTTTGTAATCTTTCCAAATCTTTTCAAACATCTAAATATCTTTTATAATGAATCAAAGTCTTCCTAAAACTTCTTTGAATCCTGTAATATTAAAAATTGTTATAAAAAAATGTCTTGTATGGAAATTTGTTTATGTAATGTGTACGAAATGAAATAAACAAGTCATATCAAATACAAATTTCGAATGACTTAACATATGTGGGCGTCCCTATAAAAAGAGCCCTTATGGCTGATTCTAGCTTAGGAGATATCATCGTTCATTTGAGTCAAGGTCAAATTTTTTTTCTGTTTTGAGTGGGGGCTGACACTAGAACCTATATTTGAAAAACGGTTTTTTGAAGTTACAACTAAACAATTCTTTTTAAGGTTAAAGTGCTGGCCATTTATCCGGCTTCATTACACTATATCCTATATCTATACCGGCCATAAGGGGCCTTTTCACACATATCCACATATGTGGTAACATAATTTGAGGAGATTTGATAGAAAATAAGTAGAAAAATAGATGAAAAGGTTTGAAGAAGGGATGGTGAGGGGCACCTACAAATGTAAGTGGGGCAACACCAACGATGGTGAAGTGTATATGCATGAACGCGCGGACAGAATCCGCGAGGTAGACTTTACAGACTGGCGAGCGTAAAAGAGAGAAAGAGAGAGAGAGGAAACTATTGCGAAAAGAGAGAGGAGAGAGAAAGAGAGACAGGAAGTGGAGGTTACCGCCGTCAAGAAACTTTTGTTTAAAATTGGAATTCCTTTGCGGCTCGTTGGGACAAGGAATGCAGATGGGGTGTAGGCGACAAAGACCAGCAGTTGAGACGAGGAGCACGCAAGGGAGGAAGTGAGGCGAAGTACGATATTGTTTCGTCATAAAGGGAAACCGCTTACCTACGGATAAGAAAACTTTTAAGGAAAGCCTCTCAAACGTTTACTTTGACTTCGTATGTGCGCCGAGAAGATTATAGCAAATCGCCCCTGTACTCCATGAACGCGTACGGATTTACAAAGTAGGAAAACTCCAAATCGAGCTTCGTTCCGCAATAAATTCTGAAAAATAATCACAAAATAGTGGCATGAATTCTTTTAAACAATAAAATGATAATATAAATCACACAGGCCTCGTCGGATCAACTAGAATGCTTTTTAAAAAATTAGTGAAAGTAGGCCCCGCGTGACTACAAGAAAGGGTTTCGTAACTTCCCCTCACTTCCCCAACTTCTTGCTAATCAACTTTCCCCTCTCCTCACTTCCCCAGCCAAGACTCCCCTTTCCTTTATCCCCCACCCCAAATTTACCCTTGATTCCCTTACTTCTCCTGCTTCCCCTACCCTCACTTTCCATACTTCCCTAATCCCTCAATTTCCCTAGCTCCTTTCCCCTCATTCCACCGCACTTTACCTACACCCCCTAACCGAATACCCCCCCCCCCTCCCACTTCCTCTACTTTCCCTTCCAACATTTTCCCTCAATGGCCTACTTCTTCTCCCCTCATTTCCCGTACTTCCCATCCTATAATTTTTCCTCACTTTCGCTACTCCCCCTTCCCTCATTTCTTCCAATTTGGAAAAAGTACGACGAACGGACACCCGGCCAAAACTAAGAGTTTCTGCTTAGTGCTACGAAACCTTAAAAATCACATGAGTGAGATAAGTCGTATAAAATTTCGGAAATAGAATATTGTGCTACGAATACGGAAAGTGGACACTTCCACGCGAGTTCACGGAAAAAATTTGTTTTTGAGGAATTACCGAATTTGTTCGGTCGTGAGGGATGTGAAAAAAATTCGGCGAATAATCGGAAACTTTAAGATAAAATATCGCAAACTGTTAGAAAATAATTACCGAACTGATAGTGAATACGAAGAGTCGGTGCGGCAGACGTTAAAAATTATAATTACGAATAAGTTGAAGAGAAAATATAGGATAGTTAAATCCTTTTAATCCTCTAAACAAATTGAAGAAAATTTATATTTTACTGAATGATTTTTTATTATTCTTCAATGGTGAAAATTGTGTTTCTTAATCGTTGAGAGTTCCGGAACTCTAAAATGATTTGAAATACACAGTCGTCGGCTCGTCGCGGTGCAAAACAGTTTAGCAACGATCAAATAATGAATTAATGTTTCGTTGTTTTATTCATTGCTTAATTCTATATCCTAATACTTTTAGAAAATAGAAGCACAATTTTTGAACTGAGACTGAAATTCAGTGTTTTCATACGTTGACAATCAAAACAAACGCACTGAGTTTATCGTTACTTTCCAAAAATCATTTTAAATTCCCAAAAGTTAAAGAATTTGTTTCGATTAAAAATATTTTCAAAACTGGGAATTACATTTAATTTCAAATAAAATAATAAGAAATCTTATATTAATATGTGAACTAAATTTTCCATAATCTTTCTAGCGTCAAATGCTATAGTTTTACAAGTTATATTTTCACAAATGAAATTAATGATCAAACCCATTCATTTTGTTGAGTTATGAGGCATACGAAAATTCAGCAAAACAGTATTGTGAAGGAATTCCGTATAATTATATAGATAATTTTGCATTCTATGAAGGTATATTGAATTCCCAAAATATTTTGTTGTATAAATTCTATATTTAATGTACAGAAGTGCTATTTTTATATTTTGTTATTATTTTATGAAACTTTGTATGAAATTTTAATTTCTTAAAATTTAATTTCCAAATTTCAGGTCTTTTCCAGGTTTTTTAAAAGGTATTTTAAAAAATTCCAAACCTCACGCTGAGAGATCCATTCCAAAACAATTAAACACTTTTAGAGGAAGAGAAAAAAAATCATTGTAGAATAGCATAAAATAAAATAAATAATTAAACTTTGACTTGAAATATTTCCAAAAATAAATAATATTTTTGAAAATATTTTCCTACTTGATCAATTTCAATAAAGGTAATAAATTTCCTCCAAACACGATAAATTGAGTAAATAAATTATTAAATGAATTTTGAATTGGTTTTAAATCCGTAGAACTTCTACATACTTTGAATTATTTAAAAATACATTAGCTTCCAATTTTACAAACGTGCATACAAGGGCCGAGTAAAACTGATAAAATTAATTGAATCCTTTGGACTGAGAGAAAAAAATGTATTGGTTTGCACCCGAAAAAAGTGAGAAAATTCAAAATCGGTTAATATCTTCTGTTATCTTTTTTTATTTGAAAATTCAACAAATATTTCCTATCGGTTCAAAAATTATCGAAAATTATATATATTTTTTAGTAGTAAACAATAATTATAAATTCAACAACAAATTTTTTTATCAATTTAGAATTTTTTGAAACTGTGCAAAAAATATGTTTTTTGTAACACATGCACGAAATGTTCGCTTTTCGAGGCATGTATTGCGTACCGGAAGTGACCAATTCCAAAGCCGTAGTGAAAAGCAGTTATAAAAAGACTTTTTCTAGCTGCTGCGCTTGCGCTCTTTGAGCAAGATTACTTTTTCTAGCTGCTGCGCTTGCGCAGTTCCAGCCAGATTACTTTTTCTTGCTGTTGCGCTTGCGCATTTCTATTCAGATTTACTTTCCAGGACTGTCGGAATAATAACCTCACTTCATTATGATTAGACACTTGAGAAACTGATTGTGAGTAGTGAATAGTGATTGGACAAACTCGAAGTGATAAGTTACCATAAATGACTGATAAATTACCATAAATTACCGATAAATTACCAAAAATTTTAGAAATTTGTGGATACCTGAAATTTCCGGTAATTTATCAATTTTCCATAAATTTCCGGAAATTTGGGAAATTTAGCAATTTTCCATGAATTTCCGGAAATTTTTTAATTTCTTCCAAAAAGCTTTGGCTACCTGAAATTTCCTGTAATTTAGCAATTTTCCATAAATTACCGGAAATTTAACAATTTTCTATAAATTTTTGGAAATTTTTAGAATATTTCCAAAAAGCTTTGGATACTTGAAATTTCCGATGACTTAGCAACTTTCGATAAATTTCCGGAAATTTTGGAAATTTAGCAATTTTCCGGAAATTTTTGGATTTTTTCCAAGAACCTTTGGATACCTTGAATTTCTGGAAATTTTCGGTAATATACAAATTCACCGAAAATTTCCGTAAATTTTCGGTAATTTTTGGTAATTTTGCCATAAATTTCCAAAAATTACCATAAATTTCCAAAAAATGTATGCTTATTGTTTCTCAAAACGAAAATTTCCTGCATTTGTTACAAAAAATATCGTGTGCAACAGGTGCTGAAAGTAGACAGTTGCAACTCTTGTGAAGTTTACAGTACTTGCCATCGGCTCATCTTCGGGTCGTTTCCGGCTTGTCTTCGGCTCGTTTACAGCTCGCTTCCAACTCGCCTACGACTCGCCTACAACTCCACTTCGACTCGCCTCTGGCTCGTATAGCAAACTTCACACTCGTGTGGAACTGCCTACTTTCCGCACTTGTAGCACAATATACTATTTTTGGAATGTCATATATGCATACATTTTGGAAAATATTGAATATGTGGAACCTAAAAACTCTTTTATTTTTTGAATACTCTTCTATTATATTTGTGGTTGATAATTCATCATTTATGATCAAAAATTGTATTATTTGGTGTGAAAATTTAATTATTTTGATGAAAATTCAACAATTTTGTTAATAAGTCATCCTTTTTGGCTAAAAATCAAAATGTTTTGTTAAAAATTCGTGTTATTGGGTTAAAACTCACCTCTTAGGTTGGGAATAAACTTTTTTGTTGAAATTTTCTTTTTCTCTTGATTGAAAAAGGTTTCTTGGTTTGAAATTCAACTCTTTAATTGAAAATTCATAACTCGGGATAGAGGTTTTATCTTTTTTAATTTATCTATTCAATTTTAATGAAAATTCAACAATTTTATCAAAAAGTGATCCTTTTTGGTTAAAAATTCAACCGTTTTGTTGGATTCTCTTTGTTGTTCAACTGTTTGAAACTTCTCCTTTTTAGCAGAAAGTTTTCCTACTTGGTTGAATTCTGAACTACTTTATTAAAAACAGATTTTCCTTGGTGAAGATTCATTATTTTAGTTACTTTATTTTTTTTAAATTCTACTGTTATTGATCTAAAGTTAAAATATGTTATGCTTGTAAAATCAGCTATTATGTTCTGCTTGAAAATTCAACTACATGTTTAACATTTCAACTATTTTCTTAAAAATTAATTTTTTTGGTTGAAGATTTATCTCTTTGGTTGAAAGCGCAACTATTTTGTTGAAAATTCTTTTTTTTGCATGGAAAAAAAATTTTCAACTGAAATTGAACCACTCCAGTTTTAGTAGAAATTTTAACTTTTTTAGTTAAATTAAAAATGAAACTGTTTCAGGAAAATTAATCAGTTTTAGTTAAGGATTTTAAGATAATCCTTTTTAGTTCAAAATTCAACTATTTGGTCGAAAAATCATAGATTTTTTTGAAAATGTGAATTTTTTGGTATAAAATAAATCTTTTTTAGTGAAAATTATTCTTTTTAGTTGAAAATTGAACTACTTGGTTAAAAATTCATCCACTTTGTTGAAATTGAATTTAATATAGTTATCATATTAATTTTATTTAAAAGACTGTATTTCACTATTTTCATGAAAAATCTCCTAGTTTTTCACTTTCATCGAGAATTTTGACCTGTAAAGCCTGTTATCGATATTGTTGAACAAATGTTTTTTGTCTTCTTGTAAGTGGGGGGTCGATACAAAAAAGGCGTGTATAGTCCAAAATTCCAAACATTTGAAGCGTTTCAAATTATGTCTTTTGGTTTCGTTTTGTTTGAATATTAACCTGAAAAACTGAACCATTTTTTGTTTCTTTTCGATCTACTAGTCTAAACCGAAGTGGTCATAGTCTTTAGCAGTTAAAAAAAATCCTCTCTAGCTTCGCTGGGATTCGAACCCAGGTCTACAAATTGCTGGTCTGGTGCTCTAACCCACTAAGCTACGGAAGGGAACGAGATTTGTGTTTATCCTAGTAGATCTGAATAAGATTGAAAATATGAATTCTTACATGTTCTTACATGACGTGTAATGACGCCGTCGTTCACTTGTAAGAGTCTGTGAGAAAATAATTAATCCAGTTTCCCTCCGTAGCTTAGTGGATTAGAGCACCAGACGGGCAATCTGTAGATCTGGGTTCGAATCCCAGCTGAGCTATAGAGGACTTTTTCACAGATAAATACTATAACCATTTTGTTTTGACTAGTAAATCAAAAACCGTGATTAGATCGATAAGAGACTGTCTGAAGTTGGTGAAAATAAACAAAAAAGTTAAAAACAAAGGAAAGTTCAACCAATTAGCTTCTCTACAGGTTAATGTCTAATTCCTTAAACGTAGCAATTATTCAAATTTTTTAAAAGTTTGAACGGTCAAACACGGTTATTAAAAACCAGATTTTTTCGAAAAACCAGCAAAGATGTCACTCAACTATATCCAAAAGATTGTAGCTTTCATAACGGAAAGAGACGAGTGTTGACCTATGGAGTCCCACCTAGCCGAAGGGGCGCGGGCGACAGTCGTGCTTCGCGATAAAAAAGAGGAAAATGCTAAAAAAATCAAAATGGGTTCTACCTCTGGAAATGCGAATACAAGGACTACGATAAACAAACGTTAATCCGCAAATCCTCTGGAAAACGGCGAAAAGCACGCTCTATATAGACGACCAGTCGGGACTCGAGACGAACCGGGACGGGTGCGTCTGTTGCAATATCGATAAAACATTGATCCCCTATTCGTGCCTGAAGCCTGCTATCTAGGATTCAAGTAGCGTTAGACGAATCGACGAAGCCTGGAGGTGCACTATACATGTACGAGCAATGCTCGCGGTCGATACGGGATTAATTTTATTTCCACTGCTTTTGCTTCCTTTCGCTCCGCGATCTCGAGACGTGCCGCATCCACTTTCATTGTATCTCAGCAAAAGTACTTTCCATCGAAAGACTCGACGTTCCGGGCATAAATTATAATCTTGTTTTCCCTGTACATTAAACTAGTTTTCTCGGTCGTGCCGTCACGAGAGAGATAAGACGTTTTTCAGTTTATTGACTACGATTGCCAAGAGAATAATTCTTTTAACTGTTGCCAACTTAGGTCTAGAGAAACTGGATTTCTACCTCTTTTTTATTCCTCTTGAGATATTATATTTCTCTAAAACCTACAGATGTTAAAAATGTAATTATGGTGAGGCACGGCAGGACTGAATCGAATTTCGCGGTCAAATTGAACGAGCGGGTGCAAATCTTAGCCGGTTTCAATGTATTTTTTTAGATCGATTCTATATTCAAAGAATAAATTTGTGAGAGTACATTTTTTAAAAAGAATTTTAATTTTTGAAATTGCAAGTCAGGAAATATGAGAAATTGTCTATTTAATATAAACAAGTAAATGAGTCAAAATGCTCTCTTGATGATTAACTCGGTTTACATTTTTCACTGCATAAAAATTAAGTGGCAATACATGTAAAAGCAATGATAAATAACTTACTCATGATTTATTAAATTTATAAAACCTTGGAGATGCCTCTTTCTATATCTTGATGAAAATTTTAATTACATAACGTAGTACACTCAACTCCCTATACAAGAACGATTTCCGGCATGGCTTGAAGTGGCCTTGATCCTGAATCGGGTAAATCCAAACGTAAACAGGCAGGACCCGTGAATCACTTTTGTTGTATTTGGACGCATGATGCAATCTGATGCAGTGCCGCCCTCGAGCTGTTTCTCACGCTTGACTGAGCACCGCCTCTCTTTCGGCCTCGCGGCTTCTCTCATCACGAAACTGCGGAGTCCATCAGTTTTAGGAATATCGTAAACCGGGGTTTTTTATATCGGGAGTTGAGTGTATATCGAAAATAATCTTAATAAAAAAATATCGAAAAATAACTGTTTTAAAGGAATTTCCCCAAGAACTTTTGGTTAATTTGGCAAATTTGTGATGATTTTTGACGTAGAGAGGGGGGGGGGGGTATCGTAGAATGTGACACATGGAAAATATAAATGTGGAATACAATTTGTCGAAATTCTTCAAAACATGAACATTAGTGATTTTATTTTACAAGTTAAGCACCTAAAAACAGACTTTATATTTTTTCCCTTATTCCTCTCTTACGCCATTTTTAAAGAATTATTTTTTGCCTGTCTACGAAAAACTTCCCCTTTTTCTCGTTTTTCGCTTCAATGCTAACTGAATTATTAGAATGCAATAAAAAATCCAACTATTTTTTGTTGAAAGTTAATTCTTTTTAATTGAAAAGTCTGCTATTATATTTTTGATCAGACTTCATATCATTTGGTTAAAAATGGTACTATTTAGATGAAGATTTTACTGTTTTATTCATAATTTGTTTTTTTTTTTTAGTTGAAAATTAATTTTCATCATACCTTTATCGAAAGATTGATTTTCAATGCCTGCAGAGCGAAGCGAAAATGGCCGAATGCAGCCGAGTTTTCTTTTCATCCCTAGGGAGGAAAAGTGATGACGTAGCGGGATGAAAAGAAATGAAACGGCTCGTGACTGGTCGAAAGCAGAATCTCTCTATTGTGATGCGATCGTTCCCTCTCTCGTTCCTTCTCCGTCATAATCGCACGAGCGCTACAGCCAACTTCAAGTGACTACTATAACCTCTTGTCCACTGTCAAAATATTATTGCCGATTATTCTCAACCAAATGAATTCGGTTCGCGAACCTGAAAATCGATCTCCGATAAAGGTATGATGAAAAATAGCGTGCACAACTCAGGTGTAAAGGCCTATGATTGCAATCATAGCCTTTCGACCCTAGTTGTACAATATACTATTTCTCAAGTACAAATTGAATTTATCCATTTTCAGCTAAAAATTGATCGTTCAAAGTTGAAAATTCAATTTTTCATTCAGAATTCATCTTTTTTTGTTTGAAAATTTAACTGCTTGGTTAAAACTTGAACTACTTTATTGAAAACACATTTTATTGGTGGAAGATATAAATCTCTTGTTAAAAACTCGTTTTTTCTTTTTTTGTTGAAAATTGGTCTTTTCTAGTAGAAAATTAATCGTCTTGATTGAAAATTCAACTACTTGGTTGTAAGTGAAACCTTTTTGTTAAAAATTAATCGTTTTTATTTGAAGATATATCTTTCTGGTCAAAATTAATTCTTTTTTGTTAAAAGTGATTTTTTTCAAGTGCAAATCAACTGCTTTATTTCAGGATGAAAATTGATCGTTTTTAGTTTAAAATTCAACTATTTGCTTAAAAATATTAGTGTTTTGTTTATAGTCGCATCAACTGCCGCGGTCATTAGCGACTGTACTATAGGGTTAATTATAAACTGTAGGGAAGATTTCTGCAAATATATCCAACTTCGCTTCCTTCTTTGGGAATCGCACCCGCGTCAGCGTGGCCACCAAAGCTACAGTTTTGAAACGTAAGACAATCACGATACCATCTGAGCTACGATAACTCCCTACATCTTTTTTAGTTTGAAGATTTATCATTGTAGTTGACAATTCCACTATTTTGTTGAGAAATCATACTATTTTGTGGAAGATTTAAATATTTTGTTAATAAAATCAAATTGTTTTCTTGATCATGCATCTTATTCGACAGAAAATTCCTCCTTTTGGATTGAAAAAAATTATTCTGCTTTGGTTGAGCAGTCAACTATGTTGTTGAAAATTCGCCTTTTTTGGTTGAATTTGAAAGTTTTTGATTTAAAATTAAAATATTTTTTGGTTCAGATATCAACGATTACATTTTTTGTTTAGAGTTCATCTTTTTGTTGAACATTCGTCTTCTCTTTATAGAAAATTCGTCCTTCTGGATTTGAAGTTTAATTGTCTTCTGAAGAATTCATCTTTTTGGCTTGAAAATTTAACTACATATTTGGTTGAAAATGAAACTGTTTTTGGTTAAAATTCAATCTTTCTTGTTTAAAGATACGACTATTTGATTGAAAATTCATCTTTGTAGAATGAAAATTCAACTAATTTGTTGGAGATTTGTCCCTTTCGTTTAAAAGTTTAACTATTTATTTTTTAATGCAATTGTTTGGTTGATAATTACTTTTTTTTAAATTCAGATATTTGGTTGAAATTTCATTTTTGTAGGTCGAAAATTCAACTATGTAGTTAAAATTTCAAGTATTTTGTTGAAAATATAATCATTATGAACTCAACTGCTTTGTTTAAATTTAGACTTCTTTGTATGAAAATTTTACCTTTTTAGGTTGAAAATTGAACTTTCTTCTACAAAATCGTATTTTCGTGTTGAAGATTCGACTATTTGGTTGAGAATACAACTATTTGGTTGAAGATTCTTATCTGTTACTTGAAAGTTCAACTATTTGGTTGTAAATGCAAATTTGTATTCTCAAATTAATTTGCTTGTTTGTTGAAAATTAATTTATTTGGTTGAAAAATCATATTTCTTGTTCAAAAAGTCATCTTGCCGCGTTTATAATTTAACTCTTTTCTAAAAAATTCGACTTTTTACCTTCAAAACACAACTCTATAATTGATATTTCGACTTAAAATCTTAAGCCTTTCATATTCAATTCAGTACCGTGTTTTTTAAAGTATTATTAGCATATTATTATCAATATTATTTGAAGAATTTAGTACCCTATTTTCGTGAAAAATAACCCTATTCACCCTGTTTTGAGGGCTATCATTTCGGGCTGTGAAATCTGTTAGAATATTTTGTTTGAGTGTTTTATTTTAGGCGCTTATCAGAGAAAATCGAAGAACAAATTTTGAGTTTAAATAGGAGAAAGGGCTGTTTGTATATGCGAAATCACCCTGGGGGGTTCAAGCTTTGTGTGATGATCGGTGACGAAGAAGGGGAGGGGTGGAAAAAGTGTTGAAAATAGCGTGACTTAGTTTTTGAGTGGCCACTAATAAATTATTATTATTATTATCACTATTATAACATTAAACTAAATCCCTTTCGGGCTAAGCGTAACTCACCCGGTTCTAGCCTCTTGACGCTTTTGGGGATGAAGGGATTCATATGAAAAAGGTGAGAAAGAGAAGTGCAGGAGGAGATATAAAGGAGGATGTATAAAGTAAGAGGTATAAATTTTAGATCAATCTGGAATTCCCGTGTTGCTTATTGAAGCAACACGTTTGTTCCGCAACACCACTCCGACACTGGTTGCTGATCAATCTCTTTAGCAATCACCCCAAGCAAAGAGCTTTACAAAGTCATCATGTGTCATAAATCACACAATGTAGGAAAATTTCCTGAAATTTGTTAGAGTGTGTGCAAGGGTAGAAGAAAGAAATTGGCAGGTCGATTGGCCTTTATTCCTGGCTGACCAACAACGAGGACAGCACTTGCTTAATCAATTTGCAAGTGCCTCACGTCCCCTTAGACCGCAATGTACTGTATGCTATTGCGAGCACTGCTGCTAAACGCATTAGCCCGCAATTATCGAAATTACACCCCCGAGTCGGAACTGAGTCTTCCAACGCGGTCGTCTCCTAAGGTACATCCAGCTACCTATATGATCACTGTAACGGGTAACCCACCACGGACACTTGGGTAAGTGCCTATCTCGCTAATTATTCGCATGTAACCTCCGACCTGGAAACGGAAAAGTTAACGGTGCAGTAGCACGGAGCACTCGCGTGCAGTTCCTTCTAAGAAATTGATTAGCAAGTGCTCTACTACTGACAATGCCACAAAACCAACCCTGATCTTCCCTTATTCATGCCCTTTGCAGAGCCCAAATGTCAAGTTCTATTCTTCCTTCTGAAAGGTTCTAGCTCAGGAATATCAGCACAGAAAAAACTGGGGTTTCACTAATATTGCGACTTAATTAAAAGTTGGTGACGTTTAGAACTTGAGCTCCAATGGCAACCTGTGGAGACCCAAAAGGGTTCCTTTGGAGAACACTTGAATAGAACAGCATAAAGGCGCATTCATAAACCAACCGCTTGCAAAGTGGGGTTCGTGAGCTAGTAATTTACAGAATTTGTCGGCAAAGCAAACGATGCGATATGGCATATGATATTTATCAAGTCATTATTATCTATTCTAATTGCAATAATATTTTGTACTTTCATTCTCTTTATTGAATTATGTCCTCAAGAGATCTTATTACAGGTGTGATTTAACGTAAAAGTTGTGTTGTTAAATAGTGTAGATCAAATCTCGAAGTGGGCAAAGCAAAAAATAGGTTCTTTCGAAGAAGTATATTAAGACTGGGTTCCTTTGGAGGTCCAACTAGAGTTTCCCTTGGAACAAATTCATCGTTTTGAGTTGCTTTTTTCAGGTCAATATTCAAACCAAATTGAACCAAAAGTCATAATTTGAAATGCCAGAAATGTTTAAAATTTCGGACTACACACCTTTTGTATGTTGACCGCCGACTCACAAGAAGACAAAAAAACATTTTTTCAACTATATCGGTAACAGCCTTTACAAGTCAAAATGCTCTGAAAATAAGGAAAATGAGGAGTTTTTTCATGAATATAGTGGAATAAATTCTTCCAAATAAAATGAACGTGGGTACTTTATTAAATTAAATTTGACAAGCTTCAAATTCCTAACACTTACAGCAAAAATTGTGCACTTTCAACAAAATAGATGAATTTTTGACCAAACAATTTAATTTTCATCTAAAAAGAATTTTCAACCCAGGAAATTAATTTTCTAACAAAAAAATTGGATTTTCAACCAAATAGTTGAATTATAAACTGAAAAAGATGATGATTTAACCAATAAATGAATACTTAAATGTCCAGTAAAAATTATTTTTAAGCAATGAAAGAACAAATTCTCAAGAAAATAGTAAAATCCTTAACCAAAACCGATAAATTTTCATCAAACAGTTGCAATAGTAACCAAAAAAGATGCGATTTCGACCAAAAAAGATTGATTTTCTACAAAAATTGGAAAATTCTATTTTCAATCAGAAAAAAACAACACAGTTTTTACAAAATATTTACACTTTCAACCAAAGAGATGAATCTTCAACCAAATACATTAATTTTTAACAAGTTAGTTGAGCTTCTAACGAAGTAGTTCAATTTTCAAACAAAGAAGATTAATTTTCAACGAACAATCTAATAGATATGTTGCAACCAAAATATATTTTAATTTTAGGTCAATAACATTAGAATTCAAATAAAAAAAACTCATTTTTAACAAAATAGTTAAATTTGTAACGAAAGAGATTCATTTTCAACTGAAGTGATAAATCTTTGACCAAAAAATTCATTTTTATCAAAGTAGTTGAACATTCAACCAAGTAGTTGAATTTTTAACTGAAGAGGAGAATACTTGATTTCATGAGATTTCAACCAATTTCAAAAGATTAAAGGATTAAAAAAGTTTCGGGGCATTTCGAACGATTCCAAAGGTGTACGACAGGTTTTTTAAACAACAACTGATTTCAAAAGATTTCAAGAGTTTGAAGAAATTATCTAGTACAGTTTCAGAGAGAATATCAATTTTTCAAGGAGTTTTATAAGATTATAAATACCTTGAAGGAGTGTAATTAAATTTCCAGAGATTTGACTGGATTTCCGAGGATTTCAAAAGATACCGAACAATTTCTGCTAATTTTAAGGGATTTAAAGAAGTTTCATAAGATTTCAGGGAATTCCAAAAGATTTTGAAGAATTTCAATGAATTTGAAAGAATTTTAAGAGAGTTGAAGGCGTTCGATGGTCTTATGCGATGTCAAAGGATTTTAAGAGGTTTCAGAAGATTCCAAAGTATAACCATGAATTCCAATATTATAAAGGATTCCAAGGAATTTCAAGGACTTTAATCGATTTTTAGATTTTTGAAGATTTCTAAATAAGTTACGAGATTTTGAAGGATTTTAAAAAATCCGTATGATTCCGAAGTATTTTCACTGACGGATATCAGGGGATTTTAATGAGATGTCTAAAACTTAAAGGGATTTAAAGAGATTTCAGAAGATTTCAGGGAATTTCGAAGAATTTTAAAGCATTTTAATGGATTTCAGGATTCTTAAAGGTATTTTGATGACTTCATGGAATTTCATAGGATATTAAAAGCTTTCAAAAGATTCTAAAGTATATTTACGAATTTGAGAGGATTTCGTAAGGTTTCGAAAGTTTCAACTGAATTTCAGAGGATTTCTGAATATTATGAAGGATTTTAAGGGATCTCAAGGAAATCTAATCTCTTTCATATTATTTTAATATTTTATAAGAAATTTTAACTGATAGGGAAAAATCCCCAAATTTTAAAAATTTCAATTAATTTTAAAGAGGTGAATCGTATTAAAGAGATTTCAAGAAATTATGTACGATACCCATGTAATTTGAAGCATTTCAAAGAATTTTCAAATGGTATGAAAAATTTTAAGGGATTTATCAAATTTTCAAAAGAATTCACGGCTGTCAAACGATTGCAAAGATTCCCAGGGATTTCACGAGATTTTATAAGAGGTGTACACGAGATTTCAAGAATGATTTAACTTTTCGACTCTATATTTATTGGACGTTCGTAATATAAAATGTTTCATAATAAAAACAAAATAAAAAAAATAATAATTAAATCTTATAGTTGTATAAATATTGATTTCAACAGCGGAAATAGGTGTTAATTAGCATATATATGGAAAAAAATTTGAAGTAAACTAACGTGAGAAATTATGTTAATCCTCTTCCCCCTCCTTAAATAAGTATTCGTAAGATTTTCCAGGCACCTTCACCTCAAAATATATTTTACAAAAAAGTTGTATCGCTGGACCCCGCAGTCTTTCTTCTGCAAAGTACAGTATTTCTTTCTTTCACTCATGATCTAAAATTGACAAGTAACCAAACATCCTCTATCTGTTTCACACGCTTGTTTTTAAGGATAGTTGCGAGATGGAATTCCATCAATTTTACAATCAAATAGTCTCGATTTTATACTTCTGATAAAAATTCCAAGACAGTCAAGACAATGAAACATCCACTAAAATAGGCAAGAATGTTTTCAAAAGGAATTCTCTAAGTGGCATCATAACTTTGATCAAATGTGTAATGAATGTGATAGTGTTAGGAATATGAGATTCTGATATATAAGATTATAAACGATCGATTTCTCATTGGTCGTAAAAAGATCTCCTTAATCGTATTTAGCGAAAGAGCTAGCAGTCACACCCCGTGAATTTCAATGAGATGCAAATCCCTGACATTTAAGATCCATCCACGCTACCCGCAGCGAAAGTTTTATTCAGAATTATTATGGATAAATTATGGCATCTACTTTTATCCGCTTTTATCCTATTTCTCGCTCGCTCGTGCAAAACGATGACAAATAACGCGCAGCGAGCAGTGTGTTAAGAATAACAACGAGCCGAAGTCGATAAAATTACATAATTCGAGACCAAAACGAGGAGTTGAGTAGCAGACATTTTTCCCGAACTGTGAAGTCAGATTTAGGCCACCCCAAAAATGTGCTGCCCTTTTTTCATTTGGTTTACATAACAAGTTTCTTCCGATTACGAAGTTGACCAGCAAAAAAAGCAACACAAGTAAAAATGGAAGTTTTCGGTAACAATAATAAAAATTCTATGCCATCATGCCACCCCGACAACGTAGCCATCCTTGTTCAATTTCCATTACTAGATTTTTTTCTTTGCCACCCTTTGCCACTCTTTTTGTCCTTTGATGACACATTCAATCGTAGATATATTTTATATCTAAAGTTGGATAGAAACGTTGCAAACAATTGACAACTACAATTAGCCGGCGTCGGGTAATTTTTATCGGGAGGCGGATTACACAACCGCATTCAAAACTTTATATGTAGTTGTCAATTATTTGCAACAATTTTATTCAATTTCAGATAAAGAATTTCTGTGGGAAATACGGGAAAGCTGTTGATTCTACTAATTTTGATTATCATGATTACTTTCATATTTGTTGTTTATTTTGCATTAAATTTTACTCTCAGCTACCCTGAATAATGCATCATTTCTATAAATGCATATTAATATAATTCATAATATACATTGGTATTGAAACATACGTATTTTCATTGTCCTGTTTTTATAATTAAAAAAAAGTGCGCATCCTATAAGAAAAAAAAAACAATTTTGTTATTAAACATTTCATTGCAACTTGTGTCGTTTCTCCATAAATTGAATTTTCTTATTTTCGATTTAAACTTAAAATACGCATTCTGGCGTGAAATGGTTTTATAGAAATTTGTAGATATAATTTAGGCATACATTTTTGTTAAATAAAGTGTTATTGTAGCTTCTGTCCTTTTTTCCAAAAGGGTAATATTTTCTTATTTATTATATTTTTATAAAAGAAGTTAATAACAAATTTGCAGGCGTTTTCGGGTTGAACAACTTTGGCCTCATCATTTTTTTCGTCTCTTGTGTCGTTTTTCCAAAAATGTAAATTTTTTATTTTAAATCTTATTTTTTACGATTAACAGAAAATCTACTCATCCTATCTAAAAATTATTAATAAAAAATTTGTAGATCCTTTCTGGGTGAGTAACTTTCATCTATTAATTTTTCCTCGTACCTTGTTTCGTTTTTCAAAAAATTTAATTGTTTTATTATGAATGGTATTTTTCGCGATTAAAACAAAAACTACTCGTTCAATCAAAAAATAATTAATGACAAATTTTGACTTTCGTCCATTCAATTTTTTCATAGCTTGCGCCGTTTGTCCACAAATTTCATTTTTTTTATTTTACATGTTTTTTACGAATAAAACAAAAACTACGCATCCTATCAAAAAATCATAATCAACTCTGTAGTTTTTTGGGGGGAACACATTTTGACTCATTATTTTCTTCATAGCTTGTGTCGTTTGACCCCAAACTGGAATTTTGTATTTTTCATTATTTTTTGTGCGAGCAAAATTTGAATTGTCCATTTTTCAAAAAAATTCAAAAAGTTGTTATGATAATCTTGTAGGGCTTTCAAAAAGCAACAATATCGTGCGTTGTTTGGCTTAAAATGTTAATTTTCGTTTGTTTTTTGCATATTGAAAATGCGATAACTCGGATAATGTTCTGTTTATCAAAAAATGTTGTGAGGATAAATTCTTTAAATTCTCGAGTACTGCGGATAACCGTACATAGAATTTTTGAATCTTGAAAAAAAATGGGCACACAAATGTTGAAAATGCTCTAACTTCTTGAATTTTCATCCAAAATGGCTGGTTAACGAACTCAATTTTCCTTTTCGGTCACTAATGTAGAAAAGTTCACATTTTGGACAAAATCAAGTGCGCAGCACGAGATACGTGATGAGAATGTGTTCGCTAAAGCCAAAGGAGCTTCAGCAAAAGAGAATTCACAATCACCAAATTACAGTTCTCGATGCTTTGACCTTTAGTTTTGAAAAGTCTGTGCACAAATGTGGGGCAGGTATGAAGGCTGAGCGCGTAGCGTGAAGTAAATACATTGTCGAGCGCGAAGCGCGGGATGAATATATCACCGAGCGCGAGGCGCGAGAACTAACAGATGTGGGCCCTAATCGCGTTCAAACTTGCAAGCCGCGCGCGATGAGATTTTTTAATTTAAGCTTCTGTTATTATTCATGGGCCATCCTACTGAGCATTTCTCGTGATCCCATACAATTTATATGGCTGTTTCAAAATTACATGAGTTTGCTGTGTATCTAGACTCCTTTAACACAATTAAACACATCACAGGAAAAAGAAGAAAATCGAGTAATTTTTGTAATTATTCCTAACAGCTTTGTCTCACCGAAGAAGGTTTTGCAGACTTTTACCCTGATGAGTTTCCAAGGAAGGACGGGGCTGATTCCGTCAAGGAAATTTCGTGACGAGTCTCGTCACAGTGGTGATAAAGAAAAGTAGGCCGGCACGAAGTTACTTCGACTCGGAACGGCACTCGAGATCGTTCTCGTAAAGACTTCACGATTGAACGATATAATTGAATCGCTTTTTTCGAAGAGCCAAGATAATACGGAGTTGTTAGGAAAAGACTCGGGAAACTATATTGAGAAAATTCAGAAGCAGGAAACTTTTATAACAGTCACTTACATCACGGCAGACGTGCCGCTGAAAGAAATACTTTATTTTACGTTTAAGGAGAATGCGTATTCCACAACTTAGATCTTACCATAAACCCTAGACAGTTTACAAAATTGCGAAGAGGTAAAATGCTTCTCTCGTATAGTGTTTTTCATTTAGAAAAATTGAAAGAATTTAAACTGAAATTAAATTAAATAAAATCAGGTAGGCCAAAAAACTTCATTTTCAAAGTTCCTTGACTTTTGCCTGATTTTTCCGTGACTAACGTTTTACACAAAGAATCTTTTATAAAAGGAATACAACAATTATTTCCCACTGAAATTAAAGAATTTGTAATTTATTTATTCATTTCAACTAGAAAAGATGACTTTACGAACATAAAAAATAAACTAACAATTCAATAAGCTGAATTTTCAACAAATCAGTTGAATTTTCTGCCAAAAAAGATGACTTTTGAACAAAATAGTTAAACATGCAAAAAGAATAATTGAAGTTTTAAGAAAATAGTTGAAGTTTTAACAAAACAGTTGAATTTTTCACCAAATACTTGAATTTTCTCCTTTACGAAGATGAATTTAATACCAAACAGTTCAACGCCAAAGAAAAAAAAACGAAATTGAAAATAAAGTGGTTAAAATATTGCTTAAATAGACGGTGAATTAATTTTTAACCAAGCAGCCCCAATAAGATTCAAAGAAAATTAAACTCAAATGAAAAGAAATTGCATCTTAAATCAAATAGTTAAAATTTTAAACCAGAAAGACGAATTTTTCAAGAAGATAGTGGAATTTTTTACCCGAAAAGTTGATTTTTTTTTGGTAGGGAAAAGGTCAAGAAAGAAGGATATTGTTTGTGAGGAATGAAAAACGAGGATCTAAAGAGTTAAAGAGGGCTTGAATACGGCTTCGGGTTTTGGCTCATCTGCGGGTGGTAGGTCCCATTCCCCAGGCCTGGGAATCTCTCGTCCCATCATGAGGTAGGCGGGGGTGTAACGGGTGGCGGCATTCTTCCTTCTTTGTAACCCAAAAAGCAAATGAAGTAAGTGTTGGTCCCAGGTTCTCTGATTGCCAGCGTGAAGTCTCAGTGTGAGCCCCTTTTTAACCTTGTGGTTACGGCGTTCCATAGGATTGGCTTGAGGATGGTACTCTGGATTCACCAGAGATCGCAATTCCATTTCTGGCTGGCGTTGGTTCATGCGTGGCTGGTGAACTGCTTTCCATTGTCGCTAGGAATACAACGTGTGTAGCTGTAACGGGCGAAAACGTCATCCTCGAGAATCCTCATGAGGGTTGGCGCTTCGGAATTGCGCCGTGGGAAAGCTTCAACCCACCTATTGGATAAGTCCGTGACGACGGTTTCCGAGGCGGTATGTGGGGTGCAAGGGCGTTGTCCATTTGCGTGGCTCCCGTGTACAGGCTTTGTACAAAGGCAGAGGTGGCAGCGAGTGACATATCGTCGGATTTCTCGGTTGAATCCTGGCCAAAAGAAGTAACGCAGGATAGAGCGAGTGGTCTCTTCCTGGATTACCCTCTGCCGGAGGGGGGCTGGGACACAAAGTTGTCCGTGTCCCCCGTAGGGACAGCGTTTGCAGAATCGCCGCTCGTCCACCCGGTTGTTCCGTAGGAAATCTTCTTCTCGCTGGTTTTTGGGCCCATTCTCGTGTAGCTGGAACCATTGAGACATCATGTGGTCGATTTGTGGGTCCTCCTGTTCGGCGTCGCTGATCTCGTTGATGAGAGTTGGTGTCTGGATCTTTTTTAGAACGGGTGGAGCCGGCATTCCATGGGCGTCGGGCTGTGACCTCCTAGGCGGGACCATGCGGTCGAGGTCGGGTTCCCCAGCGGAGGGGGCATTCGGATCCGGATGACGAGTAGGACATGTAGGACACTGTAGGGCGTCAATCGTCTGTGCGTTGAGGCGGCGAAAGTCGATGTAAAAACGATAGGCATCCTGCTGCTTGGTAGCCACCATGAATAGTGAGCTTCAGGGCGAAGTGGTGGGCTCGATGATTCCGTTAGCTAGCATTTCCCGGAGTTGCTCGTCTATGAACTTTTTCTTGAGCTTCGAGTAACGGCGGTAGGCCTCCCGAAACGGGCATGGATTAGACAGTTGGATGTCATGCTAGGACGGCCAACGTCTGGCGAAGCTGTCCTCCTTGATGGAAAACGGAACTGTAGAGTTTAAGTATAGCATGCAGCCGTGCCGTGTATTCTGGTCGTACTGATGATGAGAAAGCGAATTCTGAGTCAGCAAGCTGGATCCCTGGGAGGTTGGGTAGGGGCACCAGGTAAATGCGCTGTCTATCCTTGGTCCTGAGATACAAGATATCCGTACAGTGCTCGTGGTGGACGTAGTGTTTCTTCAGCCAGGTGCGACCGAGGGTGAGTTTTACCCGCATTGCGTCACTGGAAAAAAAATATTCCTGGGTATTCCTGCTCGCCCAGGTGCGGCGAGAGGGGAAGGCGTCCTTTGCGTCGCATCGTTTTTCCTTGGGCGGACAGAAGTGCGTAGTCGGGCACTGGTTGCAGACTCCTTCTTTCCTCTTCTGTGAGGATTTCGTACCTCATGAAGTTCTCCGAGGCGCAAGATTCGATCTCGGCTACTATCTCGCGGTTTCCGAGGCAAACGCGAGTTCGTGGCAAGTTTTGGCTTGCCGAGTATATGGAGCTTAAGATTGGTTTGGATGTTGAGCCGGGGCGGTCGCGAGGTTGTTCTTGGCCTCCCCGGTTCCGCCAGTTTTCCGGTTGTGACGGGTTCGTGTTGCGGTAGGCTGCAGAACCGGCAGTCTGTAGGCGGTCGATCGTTGCTTCTCGGCTGAAATTCCCTTTGGAACTTTGGCTCCTTCCTCCTGGTTGGCTTCTTCTTGAGTGTGCAGTCAGTCTCGTCCCGCTCCGCCTGAGTAGCATATTCTAGGAGTGCGGCAACGCTTAGGGGGGGGGGGTGGCTCGGGCTCGAACCAATCTCCGCATGGAAGGCTCTATAGATTCCAAAAGCAAAATGGTGAGTTGCTCATCCGTCATTATTGGGAAGATTCCCTGAGCCAAAAGGTGCTGCTCCTGCAGGGAGACAGCTACACTTTCTTTCTATGATTGCTTCCGTGAGAAGAGGGTGGTATGTAGGAATCATTCAGCAAATTTAGCCTATGAAAAAGTGAGTCCTTTAAAAGTCGTCCACCTTGTTAATGCCTGTCCCTTGAGCCCCTTGCGATCATCCGGGTCCACTGGTTCGGGTCAATATGGACTAAGTGAAATAGGTTTCGCAGTCGGCGAGGAATTTCTATGGATCCTCATGATCTTTGCCCGCGTACTCTGGTATCGGTGGTGCGGGTGAGCGAAAGTCGCGAATGAGGCTCAACAGATTCGTTCCTGAGATTATGGCAGAAGGCTGGGCTGCCATCGCCGGAAACGGTAACTGAAAGCCGCTTCTCGTGCTCGTTGTAGGGAGCTCGTCGGTTGTAGCGGTAACGATGATCCATTATAGGCGGCTTGAGAAGGCGGCGAATTTTCAGCGGAGTCAAGATGTTGTCCATCCTGGGTTAACGGACCTGGGTTGCTGGGTAGAAAGGCCATATTGTTGATGGTAGTTGGTCTCTGGGTGAGGTTAAGCGCCACTGGGTGTTTTGGTTCACTTCCAGAAGTGCAGAGATGCAAGGCCACGAGGTTGCTTACGAGGGAGATGGGCGTAATGTTGCCTTCCGTGTCGTCAGGTAAGCGCACGTTCTTTTCAAGAGCTGGGGCCTCAGTCGTTGGATCGTCGTTTCCAGAGATTCTATTTGATTCAAGATCTGGAACAGTTGGTGGTTCAAGAGGGGAATCCTCAAATCCCTTGCCAGCACCTGGCTGACGCGTGTCTTGAGGTCCTGGAGGTGGGTGGTTGATCTCGCTGGTACTTTCGTGTGAGGCTGATGCTGCCACGAGGGTTGAAAGCCTTCCTCGTGTGCGTGTGAAGCCTCGAGATGTTGTGGCCTTGATCCGTACATGTATTTGAGTTCGTCTTCCTGTCAGATTGCTGGATGCGCGGGATGCGGCAAAGGATTGAAGTGTAGTTTTTCGCTGGCTAGCCCTGGCAGCGAAAACTGGAGACATCTCCCAGTGAATTCGGTTCTAGCGACAACTATGACAAAAGACCCTCACGTTCGGGCGCCAATTGATACGGTCCTCTCGTGGGTGAGGGGTCGCACAATGAGTATGGAAAGTGAGACACCAGTTGGAGGGGGGGGGGCAGTTTAATGGAGGGGAAACCAAGATGGTGGTTTAGTAGAGGGAAAACCCAGATGGTGCTTTACTGAAGGGAAAACCAAAATGGCGGTTAAGTGGAGGGAAAGCCAAGATGGCGGTTTAATAGAGGGGAACCCAAGATGGTCGTTTGATAGAGGGAAAACCAAGATGGTGGTTCAATGGAGGGGAAAGACTATGTACAATGTAAAGAGGGATTTTTTTTGTAGAAAAAAAGGTCAAGAAAGAAGCATATTGTTTGTGAGGAATGAAAAAGGAGGCTGTAAAGAGTTAAAGAGGGATTGAGTTATTGGAAGGAAAGGAGAAGTTAAGGAAGAATGATATCATTTGTGGGGGGCGGGGAGATCAAGGAAGAATAATATTGTATGTGAGAAACGGAAAAGGGGAGGATGTAAAATGTTAAATAGGGAAAGCCAAGCGTCGAGTCCTTGTATTCCTCCCGGAAGGTTCTTCTGGCTAGTTGGCGGTGTCAGGTTGATTCTTTGGATGTTTCCGTTCATAAGGGCCTTCCACGCTTCAAGTCCGTCCATCCTTTTGTTCTTGGGCCGCTGATCCATGCTTCGAGGTCGTCGTCTAGGAAAGGAAGGAAGATAACGAGAAAGGAAGGTGCATTAAGGTTCATGCATGCTCGAACGCAAAACTGAATGCGTCCGGGTGGGTTTTCGCGTTTGCGTCATGATAGGATCTGTGTTGAGCAATGCTTTGGTTCACACTGGACGAGCGCATCGCCGACACGCTGCCAAAAAGTCTAACCTGACGCCTTTCACAGTTTTCACGGTACACATCCACACTGGGGCAAATACAGTGCCTATGAACAAATTGATTTTCACATGACAATTGAGATCCGATTTCAACGTTTATTTTTCTTAATGAAAGGTAAATGAAGTCCGCATACGGCTACTACGTTTATTTTTTGAAAAAAATGAATTAGTATTTCTTTATTCAAAAAACAAAATGAAAATTTTTGTTCATCTCTTCAAAAATGCCGTTTCATATGAAATATTCAGATTCGTTCCAAAATGCCTGCAATTGCTAAATAACTATCCAGAAATTTCTTTTAGTAAAGAACAGAAGCTTAAAAATGTTTTAAATTTCATATAAAGAAATAACTGGATAAAAATTGTCTCATAGGAATTGTCAGCGTCTACTAATTTTTTTCATCAAATTTAATAGATACTTTGCTATGTAAAAAAAAATTTGGCTGAAAAATTACCTGCATCAGCAGTTTGTTTTGGTGCACTACCTGTTTTTATAATGGAATTGAGCAACAATTACCAGGGACTGACACCCATGCACTGGTATTTGTAGACATAAAATCCATTCTTTGAACTTAATCAACACAAAAGAAGGAGCGACACAACCGCAACTGTTTTGATTTTACTTTCATCATTCATGATAAACACTTCAATATTTTTCCCTGATTAAAAAAAAAAGAACCTTCCTTGCATAAGAAGAGTCCAATACTGACTGATGAAAATCGCAAATTTTCCCCCAATGAATACTATTATTACCTGGTCCTCCTTAACCGAGGCTGAATTATATCTTTCCACATTTCAAGCAAGCAAAGGTCGTCGTAGCGGCAGAGGAAAGGAACCTTGCCAAGCATTAAATTAAAAATAGTCAGGGACCTAATATTAAAGGTTCCTTTCGTCTGTCGCCCAATACGGCCAATCGACCTATATCACTGAATTCTAAAAAAATGTAATATTTGATATTTCAACCACGAAAAAAAGATATTTCCAAAAAATAATTGAATATGAAACATAATAGTTGATTTTTTAACTAAATAGTTGAATTTTCAACCTACAAAAATAAATTCACAAACGAAAATGTAATAGTTGGTATTTCAACCAAAAAATATGAAATTGCCACCAAAAGAGATGAGTTTTCAACTAAAATGATGAATTTTTTAACCAAACAGACAAATTTTCAACAAATGAAGATTTTTTAGTAAAAAAAGAAATTGTTTTTATCCAAGTTGTTGAGCTTTCAAGCCAAAAGAAGAATTTTCTGTAAAACAGTCGAATTTTCAACCCGAAAATATAAATTTTCAACAGAAAAGTTCATTTTGAACCAAGCAGTTGAAATTTTAACAGAAAAAGAGGAAATTCCAAAGAAAGAAGATTAGTTTTGATCAAAAAAGACGAACATTAAAGAAAAAACTGTGCACAAAGTAGTTCAAGTTTCATCCAAGTCGTTGGATTTTCAATTGAAAAAATATCAATTTTCAACAAAATCGTTAATTCTCAACACAAAAGATGAATTTTCAACTAAAATGATAAATCTTTCACAAAAAAATAAATTTTCAACCCAGTAGTTTAACCTGTAAGCAAGTACTTGAATTTTCAACCAAAAAGATGATTTTTTTTACGAATAATGTAATAGTTGATATTTCAACCAAAAAAGGTTTCAATTCTAAATAAAAAGCAGTGAAATTTAAACAAGAGAAACGAATTTCCGACAAAAAAAGGTTATTTTTTTATAAACAAAAGCATTTTTATCCAGAAATATTGAATTTCTGATCAAACAGATGAATTTTTAAACCGAAAAGCCGAATTTTCCAAAAAATAGTTGAATTTTTAACTAAGAAAGATTTGAGTTTCATTTTGAACACCGAAATAATGATTTTTAACACAAAATTAACTTTCTGCCAAACGAGTTGAATTTTCAAGACAAAAAGATCAATTTTCAACCAAACAGTTATATTTTGAACCAAAAAGGATGACTTGCTAACAAAATTGTTGAATTTTCAACTAAATAATACAATTTGGAACTAAAAATAGAATCATCAAGAGGAAGCAACTAAAAAAAGAAATAGAAATAGAAGAGAAATAAATTACTGAGAAGAACATTAAATCAGGATGACCGTAAAACTTCATTTTCTAAATTCCTTCATTGTTCCCTCACCAATTTTTAATTTTTAGTGGCCATTTATATTCAAAGGCCAGAATCTCAATCTTGTCACATTTTTGAAATACAATCTTTTGTAAACGGAACTGAACAATTTCGAATCAAAATTTAAAAATTTCAAATTTATGATCCTTGGCAGTTATTCAAATTACCTTTTATAGAAATTGCCCGATTTTTCTTTCATTTCATTTCAATTATACTCAAATGATTTTAATTAACTTTAGACAAATAAAACGGACTTTATCATATAAATTCAAACAATTTCCAGAAGCTGTACACGGAAAAAATTTATCCGTAAAAAAGTCACGAACTAGTAACTAGGTCTCGGATATGAGAAAAATTCATGGGATATTTATGCATTTTCGTAAATAACCTACGAACTTTGAGAAAGATTGACGAACTCGATGTGAAAATTCTAAAACGGTTCATCACTTTTTTTTTACGTGAATAATTACAAAAATATTACGAATGATTGGGAAAAGATTCTCAGAGCACTCACGAGCTTGCCTGACAAATCTAGGAACTCGAAACTAAGTCTCCCTGTACGTGGCCCACGCACACACGCGCGGTGCGTGTGTGCGCTCGTATGTGTTCCTCGAGCTCGTCGGATGAGTGGCTAGAAGTTTTATAATACCTATTTTGTTTGGCCTCGATGGCTGCGCGTGTTTACGCACTCCTGGTTTATGTGTTTAGAAACTGGTGAGTCAGCAGTCTTGAGGGTTCGAATCTTCTGAGTTGCGAATTTATAAATTAATATAAAATTAAATCGCACAAATAAAATTTTTCCTCTTTTTATTTCAGTCTGAAATTTTCAGGAACTATTCGTAGGAAATTCGAACTGTTCGTAAGAAACTTCGAAATTTATCCATATATTTCTCATAGAAATAAGGATTTAATGTTTCATTTTTTTATCTCGTATCCGAGACCTAGCTACAAGTTCGTGACATCTTCACGGATAAATTTTTTCCGTGTAGATATGGTTCCGCATATGCAATTTATAGAACGTTTATTGCGACAGAAGTTATGAGTCAACAAATATTACTTTTTTTCCCTTTATGCAAGTAGCCCTTTGGGGTTTTTTTCTGTAAAGCGGACCGACCTTTGTGCGTGGATAAAATAGCGGGAGCCCATTTGGCCATAATTCACGGAACAATTTCATCAAGCCAAATCAAGATAAACGCATGAATGTATCTAATTTTGGTTGGACAGGGTCGACGGAGGGATTCCATCATCATCGCCTATTGCAACTAATGTAGAGGATATAGAATGCCAAATATGATTATGGCAAACACGTTATAATGCATGACATGCATCGTAACGGAATTCATTCACCTTCCAGGTGGATGGGGAAGCGATGCATTCTCTCGTCCTATCGAACATTTTCTGCTCATAGTTTGGTGATGACGACATTTGCCAAAATGATATTCAGAATTAATGAGATCCTCGGAAACAGAGCCGTGTTGAAAAATCTTCTGGCGCTGGCCCGGCCCAGAACAGACTGTCTGGTTTCTAGTTTTGATGCTGACCTTTACCTAGCCAAAAGTGTAAAGTTTTTTCTGGCTAGCCCCAGGCCAGACCGTCAGGTCAGCCGCTAGTTGTTGGCTGGTAAGCCACTAGGTGGAGGTCGGTCAGCCGCTGGCTGCACTCCCTTCGTTTTTGTAATAACTTGAAAAAAAATCATTTTTCGCTATAAGTGCATTTAGCTGATCAGCGACAAATCTGGACCAGACCAGACTGTTAAAGCGATAAGAAAAATGTCTTGTTTTGATAGTGTAAATTTCTTATTTTCTATCATTTTTGACATACTGATACTTTTTCAGAATATATCAACAAAAACACTAATCAAACTTAGAACTTTCTTTATTCTTTGATAGCTGATCAGCGCCAAGCCTCTTCTTAACTCGTCAAGAAATATTTCTAGGAAAAAATGTGCTGATTTAACTAACAAGTTTTTTGTTCTGAGCTAGCAGATCAGCGCCACTCTTAGGTCCGCCCAGACCTTCCAGACCGAAATTAAAAGTTTTATTGTTATTGGATGGCTGAGTAAAGCCAGTTCTGGACCAGACCAGACCTTCCAGACTAGCCGGTCTAGATAAAGTCTGACCTGGACAAGACTAGCGCCAGACCTGGGCCAGTCTTGACACCAGACAGGGATGCAATTTTTCCACATGAAGGGTTGCCGCAAAACTTAATTTTCTAAATTCCCTGATTTTTCTCTGGCCATTAATATTCAAACATTAAAATTCTAATCTCGTAACATTTCTAATATAGAAGCTTCTATGAATGGAACAAAACAATTTTTAATTTATAAATTCTCAAATTAGACATTTTTAACATATACATTTTTAATATATTATTCTCAGCGCTACCAATCCTTATTTCCTTTACAAAATGACCTATTCCAACCGAAAAAGTAACCAAAAGTGACTAATTTCTAACCCAAAAAGTGAATGAAAGATGCCCAATGTTCTTTTGAATTCAAAATAATTCAAAGGAATTCGATGAAATTAAGAAAAACTCGAGGTGCATTCGAACAAATTAAAGATAAATTCAGAAGACTTCGAAAAATCCACAAAATTCCATCGATTTCCGTAAAATTGGAGTGAATTTAGAGGAATTTGAGGGAAACGAAAAGAATTCGATGATTAACATAAAAATTCAAAATGTAGGAAAATCCATTCAACTGGGTAGAATTAAGTGAATTTATAACTTTTCCGGTGAATTTGAAAAATTAAAAAGAATTCAGCATACATGAATAATAGTTTATAAATTCAAAATGAATTCAAATGAAACTCAATTGAAATCCTACGAAATCCTTCACTTCTTGTGAATAAATGATTTGAAAATTATTAAAATCTTACAAACCTTTAATGCTTGTTAAATCCCTCAAAATCATTGAAATCCTCGCAAAACTTATAAAATCCTCTGAAATATTTTGAATTATTTTAAAACCTTATAGGTCCTGTAAAACCGTTCCATATCTTCCAAAATTGTATGAAATTCATTACAACTGCATATATATATATATATATATATATATATATATATATGTCAGAAGACTATATTTATTCAGTTGTATGATGCGGTCTGGAAAAG
>CAKNYM010038750.1:0-12554 GCA_932195095.1 Andricus curvator | reverse complement strand
GAGCCGGAGCTCTCGGGCGATGGGGTCGCCACATCCCTACGCCTCCATTGACTCGGGTCTTCAGCTTCTTCCCTGATGGTCTAGGGTCTGCAGTCACTCATTGTAGGTGCCCTCTTCCCATAAACAGGTGCGGAAGCTGCCTCGGCTTCTTTCTCCATCTGAGTTCCCTTACAAGCCGTGTCCTTCGAGTCTGATGTCTTCATAGTTTCTTTCACCTTCTTGCTGAGAAATTCATCAATACGACATTCGAAACTGCCAAGCCAGCGTTCTGTCGAACTAGCGTTTCTCTGCATTTCCTTGATGACAGTAAGCGCATCATCTAGCTCTTTAGTGATGGGCTTGTACATGCACCTTTTTTTTTTGTACATGCACTTTGTACCGCAAAAATCCTGCATTTTTTGAGTGTGCTCTCCAGCTTCAGGATCAGGTTGACCCCATTCTTTATCCACTGCTTTGCACCCTCCTTATGGCCTCTCATCTTGCTTCTGTGACGTGTATGCTGCCGCTCTGTCACGTCCAGTTCCCCACCGAACAGAGTCTAGCAATAACTTCTGTCCAGAATACTGAACAACTCTTCACTGTAACTTCGTTCTAAATTTTGATTCTTCATGCTTAGTTACACGAGTAGCTAGGGAAATGTACGGTCTGCTCACGCAGAGTACCACATGGGAGGGAGAAGGGAGGGGGTTGAGTTCTGAAAACTCTAGGAGGCGACCTGGTATCCTTAGAAACACCATATCTAACACCACTCCCTGGTGCCATGCAGCCTTCGACACGGTTGTTCACACCTTGGCTTGTGGACATTTCCTTCGGGACCATCGCTGGATATTGCTTGCGACTGCTTATTAAGTAGTGTAACCATATTCAGCAGAAACCCTCGGTACAGGGACCCTGTATCGGCAACCCGAGGATGCTCCCTTTGGGCTGGTTAAAGTCCCCAGCTGGGATTTTAATGCAATGTTGGCAACCGTATATATGCGGATGGTGTGTCGTTTGCACCCATATGGTGTTTAAGGGTTATGCTCACGATGTACCAAGTCGGTCGATCATTATCTTTATTTAATAGTTTATTAATACATAGTAATTTAATGTAACAAGAATTGAATAATTATAAATATCACGTAAATCAGTGATAATCAAAAAATCTTTGTAATGGTAAGATTCATTTTTTCCCTTGGTTATTATCGAAATTATTAGTATCGTGAGAAATATGTTGCTGCTTATTCTTACGTTTTTATTATTATATAACATATTAATTGATACTAATTGATAGAACTTGAGGGGTAATTATGAGGTTAAAAGTTAATTAAACACTTGAAACCATTATCATTATTTTAGAGTGTGACTTTTTTGAACATTTCAAACTTGAATCAGCTCTCCTGAAAATTTTCCAAAATGCAGATAGACTCATACTCGGCACAAATCGCAAATAATTTAAATGGATGGCGCTGTCAGCACATAGACTCATATTGAATGGATGCGTCGATATTTTCAGTTCGAATTATTTTTCGGTTTGAAGACCGCGTAATAAAAATAAGTTTTCCTGACTTCTAATTTATAATTCTATTATTTTAAACTTTTTTAATTTTTAATTTGTCTAATTTTGAAATCTGAGGGTTTGTAAAATATTGAACGTTTGAAATCATGCAGCTTTTAATGTTGAATTTTCAATTCTAAACGCTGAATCTGTTATCGCTCTAAATCTGAATCAGCTATAAGCGTGTTGCAATCAGGGTATATATGTGGATGAATCAATGAAATTTCACTGATTATCAGTCAACTTAAGCTCATTAAGAAGTTTATTGTTCTGTGTTCTGTACTTTAATTGCATTCTTATCAGAAGTAATTTTCATTTTAAATCCACCCTTTTTTTCAGTTTAATGATTATAAAAATAATGTATTCGGTTAGTAAATAATGTTTGCTTTATAATTTGGAGAATAAATAATTTACAGTATGTTATTATATTTATTGTGCACTTACTCTCTAAATTTTAATCAGTGAGAAATGGGTCACTGAATCAAGTAAGGGATCGTTCATAAACTACGTTACGCGTTTTTCTTTTGTTTAAATAAAGATGAGAATATCATTTCCGTGAAGTTGAAAAGGATACAACGATACAAACAAAAGAAAAACGCGTAACGTAGTTTATGAACGATCCCTAAGCATTTTCACTGTTGATTAGTGAAATTTCACTGATTTACATTTAGAGAGTGTTATATTCCATTTTCTTAATATAAGAAGTTCATGCAAACATTTCTGCACTATATTTATACTTCATCAGAACTATGTTTGTGCATAATATAAATTCTGTCTCTATGTTCTTTCGAGGACTATAAAAATGGAAATAGCTTTAAAAATTACTTTACACTTCATAGCAATCGGGGAATGTGCGGGAAAATGTGGTATCGGAAACGATCGTGCAGCAAAATTATTAGATCGGAAATGTAAATTAAAAAGGAAATTATTTCTGCTTCAACTATATCTACTAAAGTAAATTCTTCACCAATCTTATCGGACTCGTTATTGTAGGTCATCATATTAACAAAAATTAGAAGGAAAATTTCACTTGCACTCTAACCAAGACAGTGTTGCCGTTCGAGACGAGGAATGGCAAGACGGAGATCGAGGAACTCAAGGAAGGATAGCTCGAGGCCTCACGTTTCGAGACAAAGCAAGGCGGGCCAAATTCAAGGCCTTGAGAAGCCAAGGCCTTGAAAAGCAAGGCCTTGTCTTGGTCTTGTCTTGGAGGTTTGAGTTTCCTCCAGCAGATATGCATCTTTTCTAACCGTCTGGGAAGGGGGAATAAATTAAAGCTCTCATACGATGATTGTGGATGCAAGTAATTACAAAAATCCCAATGTAGCAGTATATTTAAATACTTTATTTAAATATTTAAGGAATAATTTGTAATAAAAGATTATGATTCGTAATAATTAAAATTGATTCATAATAATTTTTCAATTAATTATAATTAATAATAATTTTTTTTAAATTAAAACGAATTTTTTTTTAAATTTTGTTCCAAAACTTTTTTTCATAAAATTTTGTTTTCAAAATTTTTTTCATTAAATTTTTTCACATAATTTTTTTTTAATAAATTTTTTTTCGCCCGTCCTGCAGCAGGTCAAAGTCGCGAAATTCTACAAATTTTAAATCTTTCATTTAGCCGTTTCTAAATAAGATATTCGAAATGTGCAAGACGTTGCGATTCCTGACCTATGTAATATGTCTAAAAATATGGGAAATTGGACAAGCTATTACTGTTGCAATATACTGTTGAGCGAATTAATTTCAAATAAAACAGGTTCTACACTTCAAATCGCACAAAATGTAAACAAATATCGCAAAAGAACAAGAGGTATTTTTCGTAGAACTTTTTTGGACGTGCAAGTTAGTTGTAATGTGGGTGGGGGGGGGGCGTGAGGTCCCACCCCAAATTTATTTAGCCCTCACATTGTATTCATTTAAAAACTTTTCAAAATTTTCGGCCGATTACCAAAGAAGACTGTACATGCTATTAGAATAAAAAAGAATACGAGAAATGTCTCAGTTAGGCCAACAGTTTAGATGTTTAGATGTTTAAAGAAAAGATGTTGGGTTTTTTGAAAAACAAAGCACAAAATTCAAATACGTATAACTTAAAAAGTTTTTTTTTTCAAAATCGGAAAAATATGTATCGCCTGATTTCTTTAAAAAACCAACATATTTCGCCCCGAGAATTGTGCGACTTCAAGTGTAAAACTAGAACATGTTTGATTTGTAATGGATTCGGTGTGTTTCTTACATTAGGCGCATTCAATTTTTCAACTTTTTTAGAAAAATTACATATCCCGGGAATAGTGAATACTTGTAGATTTCGAATGTTATATTTACATATCGTTAATTCAAAAATTTTTAAAAAAATTGCATGCGTACTTTCGGTCAGCTTGCAGACAAAAGATCCCTGTTGAGAAGGGCCGGGGAGGCTGAGGCCTCCAAGCCAAACCCAAGGCAAGGCCTCGCATTTCGAGGCTTCGCCATTTTCAAGGAAGACCCAAGACGATCAATTCAAGCGGGCAGGTAAGGCTCGTTCTATCTTGTCTCGAAAACGCTCGACGGCAACACTAATTACCAAGTCGACTGTGACCGCGCACCTGTCATCAACTGATCGCCTGAACATTGAGCGCTGCTCCGAAATCGTCGCTATTCGGAAAGTTTATTATATATAATGTGCGTATGCGCGTCCATTGTACCGATGTGGAAAATATATAATAATCGAAGTGCGCATACGCCAATATTATTCCCACATTGTCAGCAGAAATGAGTTACTTTGCATACAATTTAGATGCATAAAAAGACCAATTTTCGAAGTAGCTGTTTCAAAAAATTATATTCTACTGATTTATCATGCATAACGTTATTGTGAGAGTCGCATCCGTTATATAAAAAATGTGGTTAGGAAATTGTATTGTACATTACTATACGATAATTATGATATATATGGTAATTTATCTTGATATAATTATATACAATAATATCTCTTCAAATACTATAACCTTCTGTTACTAATTCAGACCACCAACCATATGCTCGTGGTAGAAAGTCATGGTGCTTGTATTTAAACCGTGTTAGCTTTATAGAAAATAGAGCTAATAGAAACTTTATTTTAAATTATCTTTTTAATGAGACTTATTTGAGATTATTTACATAGTCAGGAGATATCATGTCTATTACATATATACAGTAAGGCTAAGTTCACAACACTCATATTCATAAGTGCGAAAGAGACATTCTTACGTTTCATCCATATATACTAATGTTCAACTCGCACTCACGCTTCCCTATGACTGTAATGAATTTAACCTTGCAGTATATATGTATACAATCAAATATTACTATTTCATTTTATGTATAAGTTTTTCCAGGAGCATATTTTCCTTTGGATGTTTCTTTTTATTATTGAATCCTATTATGTAAAGAGTTTTTTATGACACATGCATGATTTCAGCCCTTTTCGACGCCTATGAAGCGGGGCTAAAGCTCTACTTTTTACTCCCTAGGAACTGAAAAGTGACGTCAGAGATGAATAATGAAAACTATGCATCTATGAGCTCGCATTTTATGATTATCAGCCCACTCACCGTGAAAACTGTAAGGGAATTTTGGTTGCAGATAATAGAATTTTGCGGTTATTTATGGAAAGTTACCATGTATACCTGTAAAATTACCATAAATGACCGACATTTTTCATAAATTTCCGGAAATTTTCAAAAATGAATTTTGGTTAATACATTATAAGTTACCATGTTTACCTGTAAAATTACCATAAATGACCAAAATTTTTAATACATTTCCGGAAATTTATGGAAATTTAAAAAAATGAATTTTGTGTAAGTTACCATATTTACCTGTAAAATTACCATAAATAACAAAAATTTTTCATAAATTTCTGGAAATTTATAAAAATGAATTTTGGGTAAGTTACCATGTAGTAGCCAACAGCCATACCACGCTGAAAAAACCAGTTCTCATCAGATAACTGAAGTTAAGCAGCGTTGGGCGCGGTTAGCACTTGGATGGGTGACCATTCGAGAAAACTGAGTGCTGTTGGCACATCGTGGGTGTGGTGAGCCTACACTTGTAGTTATTTACTACAAGTTATCAACCTAGAAACACTACCCGAATCGGGTAGTGTCACGCCTACCCCGAAAGGGAAATGGCTTAATGGTATACATACCATATTTACCTGTAAAATTACCATAAACGACCGACATTTTTCATAAATTTCCGGAAATTTATGGAAATGTTTAAAAATGAATTTTGGGTAATCTATGGTAAGTTACCATATTTACCTGTAAAGTTACTATAAACGACCGAAATTTTGTATAAATTTGCGGAAATTTATGGAAATTTAAAAAAATTAATTTTGGGTAATTTATGGTAAGATACCATATTTACCTGTAAAATTGCCATAATTTACGGAAATTTTTCATAAATTTCCGGAAATTTATGGAAATTAAGCAAAAATTTATTTTGGGTAATTTATGGTAAGTTACCATATTTCCCTTAAAATTAACATAAATGACCGAAAATTTCCGCAAATTTATAGATATGTTTAAATTGAATTTTGGGTAATTCATGGTAAGGTACCATAAATCACCTCTAAAATCACCATAAATTAGGTTAACATTTGTTATAAAAAATATCGTATGCGCCAAGGGGAAGAGGCACTTTTTCTCCCCCAAGGTGCATAATATGTATGTATACCATTAAGCCATTTCCCTTTCAGGGTAGGCGTGACACTACCCGATTCGGGTAGTGTTTCTAGGTGGATAGTTTCTTGTAGTAAATAACTACAAGTGTGGGCTCACCACACCCACGATGTGCCAACAGCACTCAGTTTTCTCGACTGGTCACCCATCCAAGTACTAACCGCGCCCAACGCTGCTTAACTTCAGTGATCTGACGAGAACTGGTTTTTTCAGCGTGGTATGGCTGTTGGGATATATATTATTATTATTATATATATATATTATATATATTATTATATTATTTACAATATTATATATAATATTATACTATTGAATATATCGAAAATAGCTGTACATACAATTGCAATCGACCTCCTTGCGCACAGGTGGAAAACCACAGTCAGCTTCAGTGCATCTATACGGCACGGCGTCCCGGAAGGCGATATAAATGGAGCAAAAATGTAGAGAAAAACTGTGAATGTAGCGTTATTCTACATGGAAAAACCAAACAGAATCGACCCCTCAGACCTCCTAATTAGATCGTTTATTCGTTTTACAGTAATTTGAAGTTTTTCAACTACAGTAATTTAATCGAAAATCGACATTTTTATTTCTTTCAAGTTCAAATGCTACCAAGTATTATTTACAATAATGGGATACATGTTTTCGATGTATTTTTTGCCGTAGAAAACGATGGTGTTATCAGTATTACTCTACCAGCCATCTAGAAAGCGCTAATGGCGTTTTTGTCGCGAATTTTTTGGAAAAAGCTGTATTTTTAGGTTAATTTTATCAACTAGCGCATTCCAGATGATTTCTAGAATAAAACTAATAACACCAATGTATTCTACGAGAAAAAATACATGAAAAACATGTATCACAATACTGAATATAATTTTTAAGTACCCTTTAAAAGTTTGATAACAAAGTGATTTTTTCGCCAACCGGCCGCACTGGCAGCGTGTAGCGCACAGGCGCAGCATTTTTATTTTCATCAAGTTCAAGTACAACCAAACGTTATTTTCAAAAGTATGACAGATGTTTTCGATGTATTTTTTCTCGTAGAACATGATAGTGTTATTTGTTTCAACGTTGGAATTACCTAAAATGCGCTAGAGGCGAAAAATCATCAAAAACGCGGCTTTTCTTCATACGATACGCTACAAAACACGCTTCTAGCGCTTTCTAGTCAATTTTTATAATGAAACCAATAATATTATCGTCTTCTACGAGAAAAAATACACCAAAAACATATAACATACTTTTGAAAATAATGTTTGGTTGCTGTCAGTCCGGCTGATAGTCGCAATTTAATTGAATTTCATAAATAATTAAAAATGAAAATTCACTACTGTAACTTATCAAGCGTACTTCTACTTTGAATAAATATGTACATGAGTGTGTATGAATAATATAAATTGTATATACACATAAGCGAGTAGGAGCAAGGAAATATGTGAAACATAAAAAACAATAATTATTTAATATCACAGTATTTATTCAATTGATTAGGTATGATATACACCTATTATTATGCAACAATAGCATATATTTTTAAACATTTTACAATATTATATGAACAAATTATTATTTACAAAAACAGAAAATATATTTCTGTGATAATCAAATAATTGTATAAATAACATATATGTTATACATGTATGTATGTATTTATTCTCTCCCTTTTACGGGTTTGAGGGCCTCCGCTCCCTTCACAGTACGTTACAAAACCACTTATACTACCTTAATAATACTTACTACCTAAATAATAATATTCTACTTATATTAACTTATTTACTATCGCTTTGTCTTAACCTAATTATTCTCGAGATTTGCTGACTATTGAGTTTCCTGGGCTTCCGTTTCCTCTTACCATTTCCGTTAACATGATTTTTCAAGCTTTATTTACATTAGTTTCCTTGACTAGGAGTACGCGCTTGGCCTTTCCCTACTACATGCCCTTTACTTTCTCTCATTTCTTCCAGTCTCATCATCCAGCTTGCCCCTTGTCCACTTCCATCCAAGATCCACCTTATCCTGTCATCCACACTCTCCCCACCTGTTTCATCCCCCGTACATCTCTCTAAAACATGCCCCCATGATTCTATCTCGTAATAACAGACTCTACATCTTCTTTCCTCTTCATCCATCCAGTACCTACACTCTCTCATTCCTTCTCCCATCCTAAATCGTATAACGTGGTTCCATTTACTCTCCTTTTTAATCTTTCTTAAATATTCTGGTTCTCCTTCAGCCTTCACTACCTTATAACACCTGTTATACTTAGATTCCACGATTTTTTTCCATCTTTGCTCCCCCTCCTTAATTATCAGTTCATTCTCTAACTCTTGCCATACTCTGACATCTGCTCTTATATCGCATTCCCTCCTCCTATGTTGTCTCTCTTCCTCCCACCTTGATCCTTCTGTGTTACCCCTAGTCTCTTTGTTTACTACTTCCCTTAGACAAGCTTGTGCTATCCTGCTTCCCTCCCCCCTCTTTAGTTTCTCCTCAAAGTTCCATGCTCTCTTCATTTGTCTAATAACCATTTTACTTTTACTTAATTCCTCCCTCAACATGTATCCTGGGCAGCTCCAGCTCACTCCCATTACCCATCTCAAGAATCTCTCCTGCATACTTTCCACCCTCTTGTGCTCCTTCCATCCCCAGATCTCCACTCCGTAACTTAGGACTGACCATACCAACGCATCAAACATCCACAGTCTCATTTTCCAATCATCTTTAAACCTTCTCTTCCCTATACCCCACACCTGCCCCATTACTTTAGTCGCACATTCTATCCTTCTCCTCACCTGCAGTTCAACCCCTCCTTTCGACTCAAACCAGAAGCCTAGGTAACTAAATTCCTCGACCTGTTCCACTTTCTCCCCGTACATCTTCCATTCATATTCTACCTTTGTCCTTCTCTTCCTAAACATCATCACCTTCGTCTTATTTACATTTACCGTTAAGTCTTTAATTCTCACATACTCCTCGAACACTCTCATTATGAGACTCATACGTCTCTCGTCATCCGCTAATAAGACTATATCGTCTGCATACGCTAAGGAATATACCTTGCTATTTCCCAAAGCCGTTCCCCCTTTTCCTTTCTTCTCCAGTTTCTCCTCTAGATCTGCCAACAAGAGACTGAATAGTAGTGGGCTCAATGGGCACCCTTGCCTGAGCCCCCTTCCACTCCAAAAAATCTCCCCTTTTTGTTTCCCAATCCTCACCCTTATCTTAGTCTCTTCGAATATCTCCTTTATCCTCTCGACCAACTCTTCGTCCACCCCCTTCTCTTTCATCACCTGCCATAACACCTTCCTGTTTACCGAGTCAAATGCCGCTTTAAAGTCTACAAATAAGGCCACTAACTTCCCTTTCTTCCTCCCTAAGTTCCTATTCACAAGATAATTCAGTACGTAGATGTTGTCTACTGTTCCCATCCCTTTCCTGAAGCCCGTCTGATTGTGTGGAAGAATCCCTTTCTCGTCCACCTCCGTTTCTAATCTCTTTCTGAGAATCTCCGTATATATTTTGTAGCCCACCGACATAAGTGTGATTCCCCTATACTCCTCCACCTTCTTGCCCTCTCCTTTCTTAATTATCGGCACCACTAACCCTGTCCTCCATTCCTTAGGCCATCCCTCTCCTCTCCAAACCTTTTTGCATACCTCCCACAATTCCTTTCTCACCCCTTCTCCTCCAAAACTCAAAGCCTCGTTCTGAATATCGTCCTCACCTGTTGCCTTGTTTCTTTTGAGCCTCCCTATCGCTCTATTAAATTCCTCCCTACTTATCCCATTATTGCTATCATCTTCCCCTTCTATTACTTTCCTCTTTTCCCCCAACACCTTATTTTCCACTCCTCCCAACAGTCGCTTAAAGTACTGGGTCCACTCATCCATCTCGATTTCCTAATTGATGCCCTTCCTTCCTCCTCTTTCCCTATTGATCACATCCCATTCCCTCCCTTCCCTGATTGATTTTTCCACCTCTTCCATATACCTACTTTTCTCCAACTGCCTTTTATCACTTAACAATCTTTCATGTTCTCTCTTTCTTCTATTATATTCCTGTTTCCCTATCTCCCCTTTTCTCCACTTTTTTACATTTTCCTTCATTCTATCTTTACTCTCCTTACATTCTGCGTCCCACCATCCCCTCTTTATTCCCTCCTCTTCTCTTGGCCTTACCTCTTCTTTTATCCTCTCGGTTAGTTCTTTCATCTTTTCAAGGCGCGTGTCCACGTCTTCCCCTTCCATTCCTCTAATCTCCTCGTTCTCCATTCTTTCTTTAAATTCTCTCAATTTATCCTCTCCCCATCTACCCATTTTTACTTTCCTTTCGCCAGTTCTTACCCTTTTTTCGCTATGCCGCTTCCATCCTGAGCATTTCAATGTCGCTATTAGCGGGAAGTGTGCTGAGCCTATTTCATTACCTACTTCCATTTTATCCATTCTCTTCCTTATTCTTTCTTCTGCTAGAATGTAATCAATCACTGTCTCCCCTTTCCCTATAAAAGTCAATTCTCCTTCTTCATCTCCCCTTATATTTCCATTGCAGATAAACCACCCCTCCTCTCCTAACAAGTTCAAAAGAGTTTTACCCTCCAGATCTATCTCCCTGTGCTTGGAATTTCTTCGAAAAGTTTCGCTTTCTTCATCCCATATCTCCCCCCCCCCCTAACTCTCCTGTCCACGCGTTCAAGTCTCCTCCTATCAAGACCAACTCTTCATTCCTTTCCTCCATCCATTCCCTTAATACTCTCCATCCTTCCTCTTCTCCTCTCCTTCTATACACACAAACGATCGCCACCTTCTCTTTTCCTACCTTTATTCTTCTCACCATCACGCCTTCCAGCTTTTCTTCTCGCTCTTCCACTCTTTCATTTCTCATCAGCTCCTTTTTAACCCCTAACACCATGCCTCCCATCGCTCTTCCCTTCTCATGTTCTTTTCTCGCTTCTTGCATTGTCCATACATAAGCCTTCGGCAACTTTCGTTTCAAGCCCTTCCAATCCTTTTCATCCACCCACGTTTCACTCAGCATTACCACGTCCCATTTTCCAATAGCCTCCCAGAACCCCTCGTTCTTGTTTTTTAGCCCTGACACATTCCAGAAAGCCACACTCACTCCTCTCTTTTTGTCCTTCCCCCTCCTCCTTCCCGTGCTCAGTTTTTCTTCTCTGGTGGAAACCCCGCCCCGCCTCTCCTGCTCTCATTACCTTCGTTTACCCTTCTCTCAAGTATCGATCCCTCTGCTCTCAGCTCTTCTCTCTCTTCGTCCCAGATCCACTTCATCCCATTCACCCACAACCTGTCTTTTCCCATCCAAACATTACCCCCGTTCCTCCTCTCTATCCATGCTCTCCGTTCGATCATCCACTTCCTCTTTCTCTCTCTCCATGTCAGGTCCTCTTCAATTCTTTCATTCCTACCCTTTAGTATCCTTTTCCGTTCCATAATTTCTCTCTTCTCCTCCTCGCTTCCCACTTTCACTATGAGCACACCTGTTTTCCCTTCTGTCTTTCTCCCCAGTACCTTCACTGCCTCCACTCTCACCTGAGCCCCAATATCATTCATCAGCTTCTCCACTTCTTCCTTTCCCGAGTCGCTTTCTACTGTCATTCCTTTAATTACTATGTTTCGCTTTCTTTTCATTTTCTCTTCTCCTTCTAGTCTTACTTCTATTTCATTCAGCCGTATGCGCATTCTCTCATTTTCTTCCTGCAGTTTCTTATCATCCCCCTTGACTACGTCTCCTAATCCCACCTCTCCCTTCTTTTCACTCTCGCATTCTAGTTTCCTGACCCTCTCCTCAAGCAAACTCATTTCAGCTCTCCTTTCTTTCTCACTCTCTATTTGTTTACTCTCTATACTATCCAGTTTCCTAAACACCTCCTCTTTCTCGGCCTTCCACAGAGCATCCCACTCCTCCCATTTCTTTCTCATTTTTTTCACGTCTTCCCTGACTTCTTCCCTATGCGTCCTCGCTCTGTCAAAACCTTTGCAGGTTTCCTCTCTGAGGCCTCTGATGAGTTTCTCGAGGCCTTCTAAACTACTCCCCCCTGACCTCCTTTCAGGTGGTGTTCTCTGCCTGATCTTCTTGAGCGCTTTCTCATTTTCCCCTTCCTCATCTAACTGGTCTCTAACCCTTTTATTATCCTCCGACTGCTCCCCTTCGCTACTCGTGGTCGCTGGTTGTCGCCACTTATCAAAAAAGCCCTTCGCGTTCGTACTGTTTAAACTGTGCGCTCTTTGTAGCCTTTGCAGGTTCGTCGGTCTGCCTCGTTTGCTTGCTACCGTCTCTTCCCCCCC
>CAKNYM010038749.1:0-10651 GCA_932195095.1 Andricus curvator | reverse complement strand
AAAAATTAATTTTAAACCAAAAAAAGAAGAATTTTTAACAAAATAGTTACATTTTCAACGAAATAGAAATTACATTTAACTAAAATCATGAATCTTTAACAAAATGGTTCAACGTTCAATCAAGTAGTTCCATTTTCAACCAAAAAAAAATATTTTTATTTTAAATAAAAAACGGTTGAATTCTTTTTAAAAAGACGAATTTTCAACAAAATAGTTAAATCCTCAATGAAACGAGATTAATTTTCAACCAACTACTTGAATTTTTAGCCAAAAAAAGGTAAAGTTCCTAATAAAACATGAATTTTCAAACAAAAAAGACGAATTTTCAAAAAAGTGGTTGAATTTTTAACAAAGAAAGATTTTATTGAAATTTTCAACAAAGTAGTTGAATTTTCAATCAAAAGTGATGAATTTTGAACAAAATTGTTAAATCTATGAAATAATACAATTTCCAACTAAAAAAAAAAAAATCAATAAGATGCAGAAACTGCAAACGAATAGAAATGAGAATACAAGGCAAATAAATTACTGACAAGAATATTATATCAAAGTGGCCGCAAAACTTCATTTTGAAAGTTCCGTAATTCTTCTCTGACCAATTTTCCATGGTTGAATATTGAGCTCCGGCAAATTTTTCCGTATTTCCAGTTTCTAGTCCGGCAAATTTTTGTGCCAATAAAGAACTTTCTGTTCCGATAATATTTGTTGCTACTTTAGAAAAGTAGTACACACTAAAAAAGCACACTTAAGAATTGCTCATCACTTCAATATTCCTATAATAATACGCTTTATCACTAATTTGCGAATTGTCTGGCAGATGCCAGCACTTCAGATTCGAATCACGATTCTTCACGATCAGTCTTCTGTGACCAGTCACTAACACGCGGCGTATTTTTGTAAAGTGAGACTTAGAAAATGGGTTCAAGATGTGACAGATCACTCTTCTGTGACCGGTCACTAACATTCGTATTGTTGAAAGGGAGACTTGGAAAAGGGGTTCGAGATGTGACAGATCACTTTTCTGTGACCAGTCACTAAAATGCCGTACTTCAAAAGGCCGTGTCTGCGTTCACTAAAAATCGGTGAGCATAAAACTACATTTTTGGAGAGTCCATGCGAAGCTGGAAAAGGGCCGCTAGGTTCACCGAAATTCTGTGAGCCTAGTATCAATATTTTCGGTTGGCCTAGGGCCCTAGATGCCCTAAACGTCCTAGACTTCGATTTCAAAAACGGGGCGATACTTCATTTTTGGGTTTTTTGTATAAAATACTTCAAAATCGTTAAGATAAAGTATTGCATAAAAATATGTTGAAAGAAAACTGCGTGCCCCTTTTGTTTCATTTTATGACATTCTCCAGTTACCTTGATCTTGCAGCTATGCTCTGCAACTCCGAAAACTTCACAAACAATAAAAAAAAACATTTACACAAAATCTCGCAACAACTAAATTTATAAACAATCTCAAAACAACAACAGTTTATGCACACATAAACAATTGCACCTGAAATTGCTATTTTCACGTTGGTTCACTACATTAGTTGTATCCCTCACGGAACTTAGTAAAAACTAAAAGAGCTGCCAAGGAAAATAATACATTACCCACCAGACCTTCCAGTCTGTGATAGAACAGAAGCGTAGGCGTAACCGAAAAACTACGATCGGCATGAATCCTGACATATCATTGGCTGTCCCATGGCATCCCTTTTTATGGCTCAATAGCTGCTTAGGAGAGTTACGGGACGGCTACAGAAGGAAGACCTGGAAGTTATGTGGGGCACTGTAATATTTTCTTTGACAGCTCTTTCAGTTTTTAATGACTTGCGGGATACAACAGTTGTGGGACTTTTTGTAAGTGTTATTTTTTTTGCGGGATTGTTTGTGAAGTGCTCGGAGTTGCAGAGCATAGCCGCAAGAACAATTTAACTGGAGAATGTCATCAAATGAAATAAAAAGGGTGAGAAGTTTTCTCTCAACATATTTTTACAGAATAGTTTTTTCTAACGACTTTGAAGTGTTTTATACAAAACCCGAAAAATAAAGTATCGACCCCTTTTTGAAGTCGAAGTCTAGGTCCTAGGACGTCTATCCCTAGGCCTAGGCTAACCGATATAGCGCTCACCGAGTCTCGGCAAAGATATTAATATCTTTGGTCTCGGTGAGCATAGCCGCCTTTTTCCGCAGCTCCCTGGACTCTCAGAAAATATCTGTTTTACCCTCACCGAAATTTCGGTAAACGCAGACAAGGCCTTTTGAAGAGCGTTCAATTTAAATGAACAAGAACATTTTTTAAATATATAACATCATTGTTTAGGAACTTTTACTTTACAATATACATTACGAACTTATTAAAAAGTATAATCAAACAATTATACAATTTAAAAACTGTGAATAGTTTTAAAACTTTTGAAATATTTTTGGTTTTTGGGAAATTTAAGTTTAGTTAAATAAGAGCAATGTGAATCAGGGAAAAAGCAGCTTTATAATTCTACGAAATATGGTTTAATGTTATTTTCGTTAAATAAAAAATACAATTTAAGTGTTTGAATAAAATCGGGGGGGGGGGGGGCAGCCTAGGGTCGTCGTTTTACTAAATGCGACCCTGAGTTGAATTAAACTGTTCTTGATTCAAAATACAATTTTTGGGTTGAAATATTTACTATTACGTCATTTCTTAAAAATGTATCTATTTTCGTTGAAAATTGAAGTACTTGTTCGAAGGTTAAACCATTGTGTTGAAAATACATTTTCTTGTTAATGATACATCATTTTAGTTGAAAATTGATCCCTTTGGTTGAAAATTCTTTTTTTTTGACGGAAATTAATTGTTTTAACTGAACATTGAACTATTCCGGTTGAAGATTCTTCATTTTATGTTAGTTGAAAATTCATTGAACTTTTTTGGTTGAAGGTTCACATCTTTGGTTGAAAATTAAAAACTGTTAACTAATTTTCTTGATTTGAAATTTCCTCCTTTTTGGTCAAAAATACACCTGTTGGGTTAAAAAATAACTTTTTCGTTGGAAATTCATATTTTCAGATTAAAAATTCAACTGTTTTACAAAAAGTTAATCTTTTGGCTTAAAATTTCAACAATTTGGAAGACCTTTTTTTCCTTTCTCGACTGAAAAATCTTTATTTGTTGAAAATTTGTCTTTTCGGTTGCAAAAATCATCATTTTATTGGAAAATTCATATTTTTAGTTGAAAATTTGACTATTTTGTTCAAAATTCCCGTATGAAAAAGAAATATTGGTAAGTAAAGGATCGTGTACTTTTTCCGCGAAAAAGTATTGGATTCCCAATACTTATTCGCGAAAAAAGTTTTAGCCCCAATACTTATCGATATACTTATTTTCCATAAGGGAAATTCGTCGTTTTGATTTTAAAATTCATCTCTTTTTGTAGAAATTCCATCTTTTTACATTCTCATTCTAATGAGAAGGTATTGGTTTTATGTAAAATTTGACATAGTCGGTTTTCATCAAATCTCCACGTTTTGAGACCCCCTGAGCTAGAATAGGATGCGTGGTTTTTGTTTTATTCGTGAAAATAACATTGACAGTAAAAAAAATCAAATTTCTGAAAAAACAATGCAAGGTACGAAAACATATAAATGAACAAAAATTGTGCATTCAAAAAAGACTTACAAACCCGTAATAAATTTTTGTGGTAAGAATATATTCAAAATGAAAAAATTAACTTTTTTGATAAACGGCACAAGCTAAAATAAAATGTTAACTAATAAAATTTGTCGTCTGAATTATGTCATTACTTTTCATTTGAAATCAAATACAAATTTAGTAATTTGTATATGAAGAACATATGGCATGAAGCACAAAGTGCGCGCTCAGTGTATTTACCAAATCGCACGCCGTAAGTGCGCTCAAACTTTGTTGTTTCTATCATATGGTTCAAATGATTTTCAAATCAAATATCGAGCGCGAGGCGCGAGTGTCTAGATGAGAATGTGTTCCTTAAGGTCGATAGAACCTTGAGTAAATAAAGTTCCTTTTCAGTCTAAAATAAAAACAAATTTAACAATCACTTAATATGTAGAGGTTTTGATAATTTTATAATATTTGCAAACAAACTTTTTCTTTTCATCGAAATCGAACACGAAGTTCAAAAATCTAGAGGAGCCGAGCGTAAAGCGCGATGTAAATACGCCCGAGCGCGTAGCGCGAGGTGAATACATAATCGAGCGCGAATGATCCAGCGCGAAGCGCGAGATCCAACAGTCGCGCGCCCTAGGCGCGCTCAAACTTGCCAGCGAAGCGAAGCGCGCGATGAGAAGTAGAGTAGGTTAAAAATTTAAATAAAATTTCAGTTATTTTATTACAAATTTTTGGTTGAAAATTATCTTTTTTTATTGAAAATTAATCTTTCCGGATATAAAAGTCAACTCTTGCCTAAAAAATTCGACTTTTTAGATTAAACATTCAACTATTTGCTTGCAAAATTCTTCTTTTTAGGCTGAAAATTGTACAATTTGTTTAAGAATTCAACTATTTTATTGAAGCCATAACTATTTTGTTAAAAAATCATCTATTTTGGTCGAAAATTTAACTGTTTTTTTTTTTATTCGTCCATTTAGATTGAAAATTCATATTTTATGGTAGAAAAATCATCAATTTTGGTTCAAATGAATGAATAAATTAGACATTTTTCCTCCCCGAACGGTGCTAAAACTTTATATAGAGAATATCTCTTAAATTGATAGAGATAAGTGATTTTGAATGCAGGTCTCTGAATTCCTCTTCGTATGCTCTATAATTTGAGATGATTTATAAACCACAATAATCTTCACAGATTGCCAACAATAAGGAGAATACACCAAATAAATGTTTTCATCAAATTTAATAACACAGTTGTATTCCTCTTGTAAATCGCCACAACTTTCATTAATTGCAATTGTCTCTAAAATCAAAAGGATAATATATATTGAGTACCCTTTAAAAAAATTAATAACTTTCAAAATATTGATTTTAGAGAAAATTACAATAGATGAAAAGTGTGCACATTTACAAGAATAATACGAGTGTCACGGTAATTTTTTGAAAGCTTAAATTTTTAACCACCCTAATAAGTATTGTGTTTGAAATAATTCTTTCATTTAAAACCCTTCAATTTAAAGTTCAAAATTTTTTTAAGGTTGGGTGTTTAATATTTGTCGACGTTTGTGTGTGTGTAATGGAAATCGTTCTATTTTAAGGGGTTTAGGCTTTTTGAATAAGAGGACTTTGAGCATTATAATTTGTAGGACTACAACTTTTAGTGTTTCCATCAAATAAAGTTTAAAATTTGATATTCCGTTTTTAACATTGTAATTTGAAAATTTTAAATTTAATATAAGTAAATTAAATTAAATTTCATTCAAGTATTTCATACTTGAACTTCAAGTATGAGTAAATTAAAATAAGTCTTATTGTCCAAATTTTTTAATATGAAAAACTTACAAATTTTATGGAGTGGAGTTACATAACTAGATCTGAAAAATTTAAGGTAGTGTCTATACATCCGGAAACAAGCCACGCCCCATTTCCTTTTCCAACTCCTCCACCCTTTGGCAGGTCCGTACGTTTAGACTCGATCGTGATATAAACATCCATATACGTACGGCCAGAATTTAATCTATAACTTTCTGTAGATTTTTCCTGCCTAGGATTTAATTACAATCAGTTTAAATGCAAATTAAAAATGTCAGGCTTTTAAATTAAAATTGCTAAGATTGAAAACTCTTGAAGTGAAATTTTTTTATTATTGACATATAATTTTTAATTATTTATTATTAATGGAATTTTTGAATGTTGATTGCCATAAATTTAAAAATGTTAGATTTTGAAGGTTTTTAATTTTTCCAAAATTTGCAATTTGTACAATACAATGGCAGAAGTAAATATTCTAATGAAAAATAATAAAATTTGGAATTTTTAGTATTGAATTGGTAATTTCTATAACTTCATTCTGCGAATTATTTTTTTTTTATTTTATTTTATTTTTTTTTGGAAAAACAAATTATATAATTTCGAAAGCAATTTCGAATCCGTCTCGCTTTAAATGTTCCATAATTAGAATAAATTACTTGCCCTATTTTGAAATATTAAATTTAAAATTGTGAATTTCTAAGGACTTTAATTTGAAAATAATTGAGAGATTGATCAGCAACTTAAGTCAGAGCAGTGTTGCCGAACGAACGTGTTATTTTAATAAATAACACGAAAATTCTAGATCAATCTAAAAAATCTATACCTCCTTCCCAACATTACTATTTTCCAACCGAGCGAGTCACGCCTACCCCGAAAGGGAAATGGCTTAATGGTATAATAATAAATTAATTTGTAAGGCTTTCGATTTTGAAGTGTACGATTATATAAATTATGAAGTATAAACTTGAAAAAGGCATGCAAGGACAAATATTCCTGAGCTCGTCTTCCTAAATCTATTCTTCCAGCACCAGCAATAAAGCAATAAAGCCAATTCTGAACACAATCAGAAATTTGGGAAAGTCCGTAAGACCAGATGTCGTCTCAAAAATAACCCTAATAAAAAGATTTACCTAGGTCTTCAGAAACTTGTAAACGTAAAGGACTTAACTAAATCCCTAATCAAATTTACAAATAAGGCTTGAGCTAAAATAATGTTTGTATGATTTTTACCGAGAATAACGTTGCTTTAATCAGTTTTACTTTTGTACCGTATAGTTATGTTATTTGGAATTTGGTATTGAAAATTCTATGACAATGTGCTAAAATTTCACATTAACTTTGAATCAACAATATTTTGATTTCAAAAAATTGAAATAAAATAATTCAAATTCTTAAGATCGCCTAGAAATTCAAATCCAAATTAAATTTTTTATTGTTTAATTTTAAAAGTACTTCATTTTCCATTATTCTATTTAAAATTGTTTATTTATCGATGTTTCAAAGTTAAATATTATAATTAACTATAGTGCATGTCGTTTTTTAGTAGTTCGGCTTCAAAAATTATTGAATTTCGATCTCCACTCATCAAATGATGAGTAGAGATCGAAGAGCGCATTCGCGCTGGGATATTTATTTCTCGCACTCAACTTGTTTGTGCAATTATTTAATTAATTATGCACACTCCAAATAAGCTTATTTATCAAAAATACCTCCTTTACCCCAGATTTATATAAATCTTGACACTTTATTTTCTACGTAATTACATGTAAAGATTAAATTTTCGATATTATTTTACATTATTCAATTTCCACGATACTCGCGCTTCGCGCCTGATTTTCCACATACAGTTTGTAAGTTTACGGCATACGTTATTATATTTTGTAAGACAACTGTTATTATAAGTTCATTTTTAATATTATTCTTAGATCCAGGACTGCGAACTTGGACATTTTTTTAGACCTCTTAAAAAGCTACAATTCCTTCCTTTGACTTTTTTCCTAAATCGCATTGTTTGAATAAAAATTGGCATTTTCGATTCCGTTGGCATTTACATTAAATGAATCCGAAACGACGAGCCCTGTCAAAGAATGCTTAAAGGCAAAGTTGGACTCAAAATTGAAATGTACTCTTTTTGCATAGCATTTTTAAGCGATCAAACCAGAACCGTTGGTTTAGGAAGGCTGGTAAGGAGCCATCCATAAATTACGTAACATATTTTTTGCAACTCTTTTAACCGTCCCCTCCCCAATGTAACTATATAGTCGTAAAAATGGTTTGAAATTACCCTCCTGCCCGCCTATGTTACGTAATTTTTCCAAATATTTGCAGCCATGTCTTATTCTACAGAAAACTTACTTACTAACTACCCGAGAGACCTGAATTCCCAAATAAGTAAAGGTCATTAAAATGAAAACGAAGCAAATTAAAACAATATAAAACATGCAACAAAGGAACTGTACTCTTCATTACTGGTGGATTAAAATAACTCCAAAATTTTGAGTAACGATTGCGATTATAATAAACGCTAATTAAATGTCATGAAACGAGATTATACAATTTTCTTAATTTTTTTATCAAATCACTTAAATTTATATTTTGAACATAAATGTAGAAGATTGAAACTACTTACAGAATGTTTTAGTTATTTTTACTTCTTATTTAATCTGCCACCAAATATAGAAAAGTAGAGTAACCAATCAAAGTGTTTATTTAGATTTAAATAGTTTACTTTCTAAGGGTGTATTTAGCATTGAGCCCCGTATAAAGTTAGAAAATGTTGAATAATTTTTGCTATAGTAACAATTTCAAACATGCATTTTTGGATTTTGCAAACGCCAACCCCCTTAATTTCTTCCTTTTGTTGAAAAAATTCTACCATCAATTTTCTTTTATTTAAAAAAAGGCACTGGTCATGGTTACGGAAAATTCCGTAACGTTAGCCTAGCACGAGCTGGAAAAGGGTTTATAGTTACGGAAAATTCCGTAACCATAGACAGTGCGTTAACAAAAATTATTAAGAGGTTCTGCTAGGCCTTTTTAGGTCTGAAAATGAATTTGCTTCGTCTTGAAATAAAAAAAAAATATACATTTTTGGGCTGAAAAATTGTTGTATTGCATTCCAAAAAAGTATTTTCTATTTATTGAGGAATAAGCCCTGAATTTTATGAAACGAAAACAAAATTTTTGGAGATATTATCGGGCCTAGAATAAAAAACTTGATAATTTCATCACAATAATTAATGGTATGAAATGGCCCCTATACATTCTATTTTCTGGAATAATTGGCACATGATTTCTTCTACAATATCAAGAGAATACCCGGTAACAAAAAAAAAACTTGAATTTCTGAATATACCAAAAGTACACATTTTTTACAGTTTAAAGATTCCTATAGTACGTTAAAGTTCAGTGAAATCAATAAGCAAATCGATAAGCAAAACTTATAAAAACGCAGAACTGCACCAAAAATTACCTTAATTAACTAGGTCACATCTTTTTCAGTAAATTATTCGGTAAAAATTCATTTTAAAGTACTATAGAAATGTTTAAAGTATATCAAATATGCATTTATTATGTATTTTGAAATTCAAGATTTTTTTGGTTCTCCCGGTATTACGGAATTTTTAGTATTTTAGGCACGATAATATCTTCAAAATTTTTATTTGTTTCGCAAAATTGAGGGATTATTACTAAATAAGTAAAAAATACTTTCTAGTTAAAAATTCAATACTTCTTTTTTTTAATTTTTTTTTTTTGAAAATTAGTCTGTTTTGATTGAGGCTTAAGTTACTGGAAAGAAAACAGAAGTGCCAGTAGTAAAACAGTTGGATCCGGTAATATCAAACATATTATTTTTGAAAGAAAGAATAATTATTTTCAAAATGAGCCGAATTCAGTTTTTAAATTTTTGTCGACACTTACGCAAATGCAATTTCCAGTTTTGGTCCCTGTTCAAAATTTCTAAAGTTAGATTTGAAAAATCACTTTTGAGAATTGACTCCACGCAAATCCTTTATATTCTGCTTTTTATGTGTTAAAATAGTATTTTTAATTAACTTTCATAAACAAATTGGTTAAGCAATAACAAAATTTACGATGTTTGACTGAGAGTGCAAAATTATTTAAGGATAATTTTGGGAAATGCGATTGTTTGAGAAATAATCCAGTTAATAAGTTTTCAAATCTGGCAAAAATTTTAGCTTCTGGAATTTCCCAAGTAAAATATTGCACCAATAAATTAAAGCTACTGCAGTGGATTTGTGTAAAATATATTAAACAATTTCTCATAAAATTTCACATAAACTTGAACATTTATTCTTTAATATAAATATATTAATATTAATATAAATTGCCAAGTGTTACATTCAAAAAATGTTATATTCCGCATTTTAATCCTCGTCAAGTACAAAGGATTACCGCTGACCAGTTCGTAAACAGGTATCCAGGGCGGAGTTGACCATCGCCCATTTTTTTTCTGGTGTAAAGTCATAAAACGATTTACGTATGATTATACTAGCCTTCTACCTGGGATTGGCGTAGGCCGTAGAGCGTAGAGCTTAGTTAGACTAGACTAGCTAGCCTTTTTCAAAACCATTTCTTTTCTGGTAGTAGTGAAACTTGGTAGGTACTTATGATGGTTGTAATTCTTTAAAACAAATTTTCAAGAAAAGCACCTGAAGAAAAAAACTGAAATAGCTAGACTTTCAATATTATATTTTTCTTCTTATTATCAAGCTATCTCTTCTATTTTATAGTATGTGTTTGTGATAAAGTAAGCTTTCGTAAATTGTGAATTTCAAATTAAAAAATTATATAGATGAATAGATATAGGTATCTGAAAAGTGTAAAAATGACAATATTCAATATTAAATTACAGCTTCAAATGTAAAGTTTATTTAGAGTACTTCTTTGAAAAATCATTTTCAACGTGTCATAACACAGTTTTCGAATGGACACCAATATCCGATAATTTTACCGTGGTCCAAAAGAGAAATTGAAAAAGAGTGTATTTTTCCCTTGTTAAATTCTTGATTAGCACATACCCATAAAGCAAAAACTGCCGCGGTTTTCGAAAGAAAACCTCAGTTATACGTATTCAGGAGCCACTTTTTGACCTCTCACAAACAGGCTACGTGTATTATTGTACTACATTATATTGAATATTAATAATAATTTAATATATTTCATATTATGCATGCTTGTATATGTATAAAAGAATCACTCATA
>CAKNYM010038747.1:19046-30963 GCA_932195095.1 Andricus curvator | reverse complement strand
CAATTTGCCAAAGCCTAAACGACCGTCGACCCAACCTTGGGCCAGGGTTAGGCCGACGGTTGGGTGAGTTTTGGAAGCCAATGTCGGCTTCTAACGTTGGCCCAACTAAGGTGGCTTCGACCTGCTATAGTTGGGCCAACCTTGGTTACCAAAATTCGGTTGCCAAAGCCGGCCCGACCTTGGGCCGACCGTCAACTCTGGCTGCCAACCCAAATTCGCACCTGGGTTATGGTGCTGCGAGAATATTGGCTGATTTAAATCGAAGGCTAAAACCGACGATGGATCAAAAGACCAAAAGACGCTTGCATCAACTGAACAAGAAGATTGGATGGGCAAGACAGAATGCGTCCCGTATTCAGTATGTGATTGACTCCATAACACCTAGTAGATCGTTCACGGAAAGGGTTCGAATGTTCGCCCAAGAACTGAGGATCTTCAATCACACACTGAACAAGTCAAAGCTGTTGACAATCAAGCAGCATATTGCTGACAAAATACGGTATTATCTTTCGCAAGGAGGAGAATACAGAAGAGGGAGAGACGGATAAGGCAGAATCAACAGTTTCTCACTGACCCATCGCGCCTATTCAGTAATTACCCTGTTTCTGTCAAAAATCCACCCAAGCACAAAGAGCTAGAGACTTTTTGGAGAGAGGTATCCAAGCTCCAGAAAACACTGGAGTTCAAAGGAGATACTGATAATATCGTCCGCTTCAAAGAATTTTGTGACAACCTCATAACATCTGAGGAGGAATGTCCATCAATCACTGCCGAAGAGGTGAAAAAAGCACTTAGAGGCACGAAGAATTTTTCCGCTGCAGGACCAGATTGTATCAAGAACTTCTGGTGGAAGATGTTTACTTCTATACAATAACATTTGGCCCGCATATTCACCTCATATTTGAAGTCGGAAACGCCCATTCTTCAGTGACTGGTGTTAGACCGCAGTATACTCCTACCGAAAAAAGGCAACTTGTCCAACCCAGAGAATTGCAGGCCAATAACTTGTTTGAACACATTGTGTAAGATTATTACAGCTGTCCTAAACAACAGGATTGTTCGAAGAAGGGAGTCTGTGTGGCGAGCGATGTACGAACAACATGGCTCGAAAAAAGGTATAGCAGGCTGTCGTGAGAACCTGCTAACTGACAGGTGCGGCTGTAAAGACGCTGCAGCCCATCAGTGCGCCCTGTCACTGTCCTGGATTGACTACCGTAAAGCTTTCGATACAAACTCTCACAGACTTATCATCTGTCTGTCTGCTTTTTTGCATCACATTTCTGCCTCCATCTCCCGCATTATGAAATTCTTCTGGATACCTCTGTGGCGACACTAATCCGCGTGAGCATAAGGTCACTCATGTATTGTATATGGATGACCTGAAGATTTATGCGTCTGGTAAAGGTAACTTCAAAATGCTATAAATATCGTGAAGACGTACACAGGAGAGATTGGGATGAACTGTGGACTGGACAAGTGTGCCAAAATTCAGCTGAAGAAAGGAAAGATTATTGGCGTTCCCAAGGACCCTGAGCTTGTGGATATAAGTGTTATTAGACATCTCAATACTGGAGACCTATACATACCTGGGCATGCCTTAAAGCCGCATTCAGGACGTAACATCAGTGAAGGAGTCTCTCCGAAGTAGATACCAGCATCTTCTTCGACAGATTTGGTCTTCCAATCTATCGGCGTTGAACAAGGTATTTGCGACTAACATTCGTGCCGTCCTGGTTCTACTCTACTCGTTTGGGGTGGTTGAATGGACGAAGAACGAGCTTACGGTCCTTGATATCAACACACGTAAACTCATGCACATGGGGCATAATTTCTGAAGTGTACCCACCTCGAAAATGAAAGTTGTCCGATCGGGCTAAAAATTGGCCCAATTGTAGTCCTATTAGATAGTACTTATCACACCAAAAATTAATTGATTTTGATAATTATTTATCAATGTGGACGGGGTACAATTTTTGGGTTTTTTCAGCGAAGCCTTAGTTTCAAACGTTTGTAACTTTTGTCCTATTGCCTTAAACAAAATTTCACTTTAAATATTTTCGATAGATTTTTTCACAAACTTTCTAGTGGTGATAACGATTTTTGAAAAAAGTCCAAATTTGACCCGAATTTTTAAAAATCAAAAATAAATTTGACTTTTTTTCAAATACGGGTACTTTTTTCCCCCTTCAAAATAGTTCTAAAAGAAAGCTGAGATTTTTTCCTATAAGACCCCCAATTTTCAGGGTGGCAAATTAATTTGTCTTTGAGTAATAGAACGATACGAAACAAAATTCCATAATAGGGCGCGTGGCGCGCGATCTCCCCTAGTGCGCTCACGCCGAGGATCATTGTACAACGCTTTAGTGCCAGTTTTTTAAGTTAAGTAATATTATATGCTACTAGAATAACTGCTCTCTGCATTTTCAGGGTGAATTAGCAAGGCCTGCATTACGGTCAGTGTAAAATTAATTGGGAATATGCTTTAAAAATCAGAAGTGAGAATATACATCTTTTTAATTTACACGCGCATTTTTCACTTCCTACTTCTGCCACTAGATGGTTGTGATTCCCACAAGAGAAGATAATTTTTAACAGTACAAGAAATTGGAATTTAATATTCGTATTTTACTCGCAGATTTGATCTGAAATCGAGTTTATCGAAGCAGGTTTGTACGTAAATTTATTTTATTCTTCATTTTCTCATTCTTATTCTCCTTTATCTATTATTCTTATAATTGCATTTTTCGAAATATCGTGACTTTGGTCATTCTTATCTAAAAATCTCTTTCAGTTTGAAAAAAATACTTTTTGCACGATGCCCTCTGAAAAAGTGATTAAAATTTGGAAGATTAGATGTATTAATCCTTTTCAAAAAATGAGGCATAAATCAACTAACCTTAAACTCCGTTGTGTTTCCCAGGACTTGCGTTTGAAATTGCCTACACTACCAGAAGGAGCTCGAATTTGCAGCTCATGTAGATACCAACTCATCAACTCAGCGGTAACATCATCCTTGAACTCTGGAGATGTTGCAGAGCCTTCTGGTAGAGATAAGGTGGATACTGAGGATCACGAAATGATTTCTGACGATGATGAAGATCAGCTATGTGACAGCGAAGAAGATTTAGATGTCTTGGACACCAAGCTGCAGTGTGAAAACAAATATCATAAAGCTGGTGTTGAAGTACTTGGTCAAATCATCGAAAAAAGCAATGCCTCTAAAGATCTTCAAGAACAATTTCAACTTCTGCCGCTTGCGCCAAAATCTTGGGGACGAAGAAAACCGATGCAAATGTTCAATACATCAGAGCGAAAAGCAAGAACTGTCAAAAAATTAGTTTCAGAGCATGGAATTCTTACGCTTCCGAATCCAAAAAGAGGAAGAGCATTGACTCCTGAAACTGAAACTCTAGTGAAAACCTTTTATGAACGCGATGACATAAGTCGAATGATGCCAGAGATAAAAGACTTTGTGTCGATCAAGAATGATGATGGAACTCGTTCACATGTTCAGAAAAGGTTATTACTGTGTAATCTCAACGAGTTATATGCTCAATTTACGTCAAAACACGTAGGCCTGAAGATCAGTATTTCGAAATTCACAAAACTCAGACCTCGTCATTGTGTTCTAGCAGGAAGCAGTGGCACTCATAATGCGTGGGTTTGCGTGCATCATGAGAATGTCAAGTTGATGTTGAATGAAATAAATATTCAACATTTAACAGAGGATACTGATATGGTGCTCACAAATTATCACGACTGTCTTGATGCTATTGTATGTCCTAACTCTTCAAGTTCCTGTCATTTAGGAGAGTGTGAAAACTTTCCAGGTACTGCGAACTTGAAAGATAACATCACAAAAGCTTTTGATGAACATTGTATCAATGAAGTGAGATTTGAAATTTGGTTACAGACCGACCGATGTACTCTGAAAACTCTGGTAATGGATACTGATGAATTCCTAGATGATTTCTGTGAAAGGCTGTTGAAATTAAAAACTCATCACTTTATTTCAAAGGAGCAATCATCTTTTTTCAAAAACCTGAAGGAAAATTTATTGCCCGGGGAGTTTTTGATTTGCTTCGATTTCGCTTAGAATTACGCCTTCATAATTCGACCAAGCTACAATATTCACTGTGGCGATTTATTATAAAAAAGATGGAGAGCTCAAGCATGTAAGTATCGCAATCATATCTGATAACTTAGCTCATGACCTCACCTCGGCGTGAGTGCACTAGGGGAAATCGCGCGCCACCCGCCCTATCACGGCATCTTGTTTACGTATCGTTCTATTGCTCAAAGACGAATTAATTTGCCACTCTGAAAATTGGGGGTCTTATAGGAAAAAATCTCAGCTTCCTTTTAAAACTATTTTGAAGAAAAAAAAAGTGCCCGTATTTGAAAAAAAGTAAAATTTATTTTTGATTTTCAAAAATTCGGGTCAAATTATGACTTTTTTCAAAAATAGTTATCACCACCAGAAAGCTTGTGAAAAAATCCATCGAAAATATTTAAAGTGAAATTTTGTTTAAAGCAATAGGACAAAAGTTACAAACGTTTGAAACTAAGGCTTTGCTTAAAAACCCCAAAAATTGTACCCCCTCCGCTATTATACATCTCACGCCGTCAAGGCGGACGCGGACTTCTGAATCTCCAGTGTCTTCATAACCGAATTGTTCTAGGTACAGCTTACATCGTTGTAAATGGCAGAGATCCTCTCCTAAAAATGGTCAGGAACCATGAGATGATTGGCAAAGGAGCGGTCCTTTACAAAGCCGCGGAGCAAGCGGCCGACACCCTTGGCCTGAATTTTAATATCAGAAGTGTGGAAAGTGCATTACTCCATCTAGATACTTCACTTCTAAAAGCCGAAGTAAAGAAAGCAGAGGTTGAAATATTTCACCAACAGCTACTCGACAAGAAAATGCACGAAAACTTTCACAGAAATGTAGAAAAACCGTCCTTGTCGAAGGAGCAAACTTTTGCTTTCCTCAGATCATCAGGGTTTAATTCAGGTAGAGAGGGTTTCATTTTCGCGTGCCAGGACGGTGTCGTTTCTAACTTAGTATACCGTGACTGTATTTCATGTCAAGAAGTTCCCAGCGACAGGTGCAGAGCGTGTCATGCACACGCTGAGTACCTAGAACACATACTATCTGAGTTTCCCACCCACGCGGGAACGACCTATATCTACACACATAATGCGGCCCTAAGAATGCTTTATTACCATCTTTGTCATTCTTACGGTGTTGGCCGCGACCCTGTCCTGCCGAACGCTCCGTTGCGCACTCGAGGCCGGACATCGTTCTCCAAAACTTCGAGAAACGACACATATTCGTGATCGAATTCTCTGCTCCAGCCGACAAAAACATCACGTCCTTGTGATCGGTGGCCTCGACGGTGCGAAACTATCACTGGTTCGTAACCTTAGAGCCATACCCGCGTGCCAAAAATATGCCAAGGCACTTGCGAGATGGATGGAGAAAGCTGTCATCCTTGGGTCGTTTGGTGTCCTCAACACACACGAGGGGTTTGACGGCCTGTCGTCGTAATTTAATCGTGACATCCATCTCACGGTCGTGAGACGTGGCCATAAGTGTGATTTACCACGGTTCTACTGGGAGCCGGTGTCATTTTTAGCTGGGAGTTGTTCTCAGTGGGACTCTGCGGAAGTTGTCTAACCCTTTTTTTAAATTATATATATATATATATATATATATATATATATATATATATATATATGTGTGTGTGTGTTTGTATTCGGTTTTGATTCCTTGGGAATCGAACCGAAGGGCCTATGACAAAGCCACCGAACGCGTCCTCGGGTTGCGGATAGAGGGTCCCTGTACCAAGGGTTTCTGCTGAATATGGTTACAATAATTAATAAGCAGTCGCGAACAATTGTCCAGGGATGGTCCCGAAGGAATAACTCCTAAGCGAAGGCGTAACAACCGTGCCGAAAGCTGAATGGCACCTGGGTGAGGTGTCTCAAACGGTGACTCTGGGATACCGGGCGACCTCTCAGAGTATCAGCCTTATCCTTGCACGCGGGGCTCTACAAGGATGGACTAACCCTTTTCCCTAGCTGCTCGTGGGAACAACAATGACAACACCAAACATAGTTGTAGGAAGTGCGGTTCAAAACAATCGAACGCGCAGGGCTCTCGACAATGGGTCGGACAACAATGCCGACTACCCTAAAGTTGGGGGAGCCAATCAAGACGGAGTCAATGCGATTGACCGGCAGAATCTCATTACTTTTACGCGGACGGATCGACTCAGGGACGACCTGCTGGAGTGCTATGATACCAGTATGGCCCCTGAACGAAAAGGTTACATGGCGCGACTGCATGCTCTGTGATGCGAGAAACACCCAGAGCTCTCGGATTTTTCGCAAAAACGTATGCGAAACCGTGCCGAGGACCTCCGGAAAAGGGGTTATATAAGCGGAGCGCCTACACAACCGCAGCCAGAACAAGCCGGCAACAGAGAAAGAGAGGCGACACTGAGACCAACCTCGAATAGGCATCCAATGGAGGAAGAACGATGCTTGAAGACCCGGAGAAACATCAACATTCAGGTTTCTCCCAAACCCAAAGATCTGACTGAACTGGATGATGAGTTTCGTGGAGATTTTTCCGAAGAGTCCGACCTCTGGACTATCAATTGTAGTGTGTACAATGCAGCGAGAACTTTGGCAGATGCAAACCGTAAAACAAAACCAATGGTTGACCATAAGACCAAAAGACGAATGCATCAGCTTAGCACAAAGATAGGCTGAGCAAGACAGTACGCGTCCCGCATTCAGTTTGTGATTGACTACATAACATCTGTCAGACTTTCACTGCCAAGGTTCGACAGTTCGCGCGCGAACTGCGGATCCGTCATCACACAATCAACAAGTCAAAGCTACTGACCATCAGGCAGCATATTGTTGACAGAATACGAGTACTATCTAACGCTAGGAGAAGTCTAGAGCGGAGAGAGAGGTGGGTCAGAGAAAATCAAGAGTTTTCGTCTGACCCATCTCGACTCTTCTAAGACCCTCCAGTTACTGTCGACCATCCGCCCAAACCAGAGGACGTCGAAGCCTATTCCGGGTTGATTGGTGGAAGGGCGCACAGTGCTCCTGCCGAAGACGAGCAACTTAGCTGACCCTAAGAATTACAGGCAAATAACTTGTCTGAACACACTCTATAAGATCTTCACAGCTATCCTAAATGATAGGATTGTTCGGACAATTGGACCTGTATGGCGAGAGATGTATGAACAACGTGGCTCAAAGAAAGGCGTAGCAGGATGTCGGGAGAACTTGCTCATCGATAGATGTGTCTGTAAAGATGCAGCATCGTATCAGCGTTACCTATCGATGGCCTGGATTGATTACCGGAAAGCTTTCGATTCAACCTCCCATAGACTTATCATCTGTCTGTTGGAAAGCCTAAAGGTTCATCCACACATCGTGAGGTGCATAGAGACATTAATGCCGCTTTGGAAAACCAGATTTACTATCTCATCTGGAAAACATCGTGTGATCACTAACGGTATCACCTTTCAGAGAGGTGCATTTCAGGGCGATACAATGAGCCCTCTCCTCTTTTGCCTCACATTATTGCCACTATCTCTCGCACTTCGCCATTCCGAAGTGTATCTCTGCGGCAAACCTGGAAACCGAAAGCATAAGGTCACTCATGTATTTTACATGGATGATCTTAAGATCTATGCTAGGAATCAAGAGAAACTACATCTAGCTCTGAAAATTGTCAAATAGTACACTCAAGAGATTGGAATGGAAATCGGGTTAGAGAAATGCGCCAAGGTTAATTTGAAGAAAGGAAAACTTAATGGCATCCCGGAAGATCCAGAGCTCGTTGACAGAAGCGCTATACGACAACTTTGCGCTGGAGAGACCTATACATACCTGGACGTGCCACAGAGCCGCATTCAGGACGTGACATCTATAAAAGATACTCTCCGATGCAGGTACAAACGTCTCATCCGGCAGATTTGGTCTTCCGAACTGTCGGCGAGAAACAAAGTATCTGCAACGAACATGCTTGCCGTCCCGGTAGTACTCTATTCATTTGGAGTGGTTCCATGTACGAAGCACGAGCTCAGATCCCTTGATATCGGGACGCGAAAGGTTTCGCACATGAACGAGAGCATACACCTTAAGTCTTCTGTTCCGCGACTTTACATCTCACGCCGCCTAGGTCGTCGCGGAATACTGAATCTTAAATGTCTTCACAACAGACTTATTCTGGGTACAGCACATATAGTTGCAAGTGGACAAGGCCCTCTTCTTAAAATGGTCAGGAAACACGAAGACGTGGGAAAAGGGGCGTTTCTGTACAAAGAAGCGGAGGAGGCCGCTGAAACACTCGGCCTGGACTTCAATATTAGGGGTGAGCAAAATGCATCAAATCTTATCCATCTTGAATACTCACTCCTGAAGGCCCGGATTAAGAAAGCACAGGAGAAAAACTTCCAGTAACAGCTCCTCGACAAGAGGATGCACGGCATCTTCCACAGAAATGTGGAAGATCAGTCGATGTCGTATGAGCTAACGTTTGCTTTCCTTAGATCACCCGGATTGAAGTCGGGCACGGAGGGCTTCATTTTGGCATGTCAAGACGGTGTCATTTCCACTCTAGCATACCGTCGCCACATTTTGAGCCAAGACATTCCCGATGATAGCTGCAGAGTGTGTCATGCACACCCCGACCATCTAGGACACATACTATTTAGTTGTCCAACTCATGCGGGAACGACCTACATCCAAATGCACAATGCGGCACTAAGAGTGCTTTATTACCATCTCTGTCACTCTTATGGCATTAGCCCAAATACCTCTCCGCTAAACGCTCCTAGAGAAATAGAGTCAATTGTCGAAAATGAGAAGTGCCGCATATACTGGAACTTCATATTCTCGATAATTGTTTCTGTTGCGCACTCGAGGCCTGACATAGTTCTCCTTGACTTCGAGAAACGAACCATGTTCGTTATCGAATTTTCGGCACCAGCTGACAAAAACGTCACAGCCAAGGAGAGAGAAAAGAAAGAGAGGTATAAAGACCTTATAAGGGAGTTGCGACGGTTATACCCGGAATATTCTGTTAAGCTCATCGTCTTGATCATCGGCGCTCTTGGAAGTGCCAAGGTTTGACTGGTTAATAGCCTGAAAAGCATCACTGCGTGTCAACAAAATGCTGAGACACTTGCGGGGAAAATGCAGAAGGCGGTCGTCCTTGGGTCGCTCCGTGTCCTCAGGGTGCACGAGACTTTTGCCGGATCATCGTATTGAGTTCGTCGCAGACTGTAACCACCTATCTCGCGGTCGTGAGACGTGGTTACAGCTGAAATTTTACCGCGATTTCGCTGGGAGCGGGTGCAATTTTTCAGATTAGCACCCGCTCCCGTCGAAATCCTGCGGTTGTCCTTATGACAAACTTTTAACTATATGTGTGTGTGTGTGTGTAAAAGTGAATGTGTGTCTGTTCGTTAGCTATAGAAATCTTAATGCCTTCTCTGACCGATTCCAAAATTTGAACACAGGTGCATTAGGAATCTGGGGAAGTCAATAAGACAGTGCCTGTCGCTATATTGATCAGTATCATTACTAAAAAAGTAATTAAAAGTGCCTCCGTATTATACCCATTAATCAGGCGCGTATGCAAAAGGGTGTTTTAAGAATTCAACAAAATATGGACGTGATCAGGGGCGTACGCAGGAGGGTGTTTTAGGGGTTGAAGAAAATATGAATGCGATAAGGGGCGTATGCAGAAGGGTGTTGTAGGGGTTGAAGAAAATATCGATGCGATCAGGGGCGTAAGCGGGAGGGTGTTTAAGAAAATATAAATGCGATAAGAGGCGTACGCAAATGGGTGTTTTAGAGGTCGAAGAAAATATGCATTCGATCAGGGGCGTATGCATGAGGGTGTTTTAGGGGTTTCAGAAAATATAAATGCGATCAGGGGCTTTCGCAGGAAAGTAATTTGAGGGTTTGAGACAGAGTAGTTAGGGTTCCCGCGGGTAACAGCTAGTTTGTTTATAAAATTAACAAATAGTATCGTAATCAAGTATCACCTTGTCGATAAAAGCAAGTAATTTTATCACTAAAATATTTCAAAACGAAAACTCGATAATGTTCACCATTTGATATTATAGTTTGTTTATAACAAATAATATTACTTATCAATCTTTTTTCGCTTGCACACACCCCTGCGCATTAAATCCAAGATATACTGCGAGTAGGAAAGTTGTTTACCAAAAGATAGAAGAAAAAGGAAAGAATCGTCATCTGTTCTCTATTTGGATTAAGATAAAATTTTAAATAAAATTAATTCAAAAATTGCTTGCACATATCAATTCTAAATTCAATCAGAAATTTTGTAAAGAAACAAAATCTAAAATGAATAAAGGATTGCATTCTAAAAGTTATTTTGAACTTTGTTATTTTATTTGGAATCGAAATATTTATATTAAAAAAAAATTGAAGGTACGCTTTGGAGTGAAAAATTGAAACAGCAATTTATTTTTTGGAGCCTCTTTTTATTTTTGAGTCGCTTAAAACTGCCTATAAATTATACACTATACCTTCAAAAATCATTCAATTTCTGGGAGATACGGTGTTTTCAAAAAAGTCCGGTCTCAAAATTCGAAATCCTGTAACTCCCTGAATTTTTAAGAACCATCTTAACCATAAACTTCACTCATCCAATACTAAAAATAAACTAAGTTTCATCAAAATCGCTAGAAATTCTACAACTCTGATATTCAGGAAATAGAATGGCCCTACAGGAATCAAAAAAGCTAAAAATGGTTAAATTTTACAAACTTTGCGACTATATTATATGCAACTTGAAGCCTGTAAATATTTCAAAACCGCTTAAATTGAAAATAATGAAAATTTCTTAATCAAATTTTAATCGAAATATTTTTGTTTTTGTCCTACCTTCTTTTCTCGATGCATCTTGGTATAAAATAATCCTTCCAGGTTACGCTTGTAATCGTCTTTTCTGCCGAATTGTTTCCAATTCTTATTTTGTCGAATAAGTTTCCAAAAATATGTGTTAAATTAGTCTAGGGTTGTTACAGAAGTCGAATTTAAAAATTCCAGGACATTTACGGGTCTTCCAGGTCAACTTTTTAAAAAATTCTATTCAAAATTTCAACCCAAATCAATTTCATAGCATTGCACCGTTTTCAATATACACTCGAACTTGGATTTCAGGAAACTGGATTTGTGCGTTCCGGGAACTGAAGCCGCGCGGCGGTTTTGGATGAATGGAGTCGCGGGGGGTGGTGACGTGCTCAGTCATGTGCGACAAAACAGTAGCGCAGTGGTAAAGCGCTGTACCCTAACGGCCTGACTGGGTAACTGCGTCACGTTGCCTCGGTTCACTCTCAGTGTTCATACGGCCCTGATGTTTACGTTCGGAGAGTCTGGCTTTGTGTCGAAGTTCATAACCAAAACCGTGCACAAATTCAAGTTCGAGTGCAATTTCCAGCAAAATCCGAGTACACTGGCGGCATGAATTATCTCCACGCCTGTTTTTTGAGCTGCTGCTAAATTGCCTTAATTTTGCTTCCTCATAGAGGAAGCTTTGTAATGGTAACATTTTCCAAAATTTTTAAATTCATTTAATTGAACCTTCCCCAATTTAAAAATGTCTAATACAATGTTCTAAGCAATTGTCCGGATATGTGTGTGTGTGGATGTCACGCTTTTTTGTGAACGCGATAGTTGAAAACGGACGCAGATAAATTGATGAAATTTGGAGGGCTTATTTTCCCGACTAATATCTTGAAACTGACCGAAGGATTTCTAAAAATATTTGTTGCATTTTTTCTGAGCACTTAATATTTGAAAAATCGGGTTTTTATAGTAAAACTTTTTTCATTTTCATAATTCAAA
>CAKNYM010038747.1:0-19036 GCA_932195095.1 Andricus curvator | reverse complement strand
TACGGTTTTTCATAGTAAAACTTTTTTCTTCAATATAATTCAAAGTTAATGCAAGAATATAAAATATTCCTTGGTTCGAGACGAATCAATTGACCTACAATATTAATAAATTTTATTAAAGAGTAGGGAAGTTATGGTAATTTATATATTTTCAAAATCGATTTTTATACTAAAAATGTTCTAATTCTCACAATTTAAAGTTGATGCGAGAATAGAAAAGTTGTGTTGATTCAAGACGAATCGATTGATCTATAGCATTGATACATTTTATTGAAGAGTAAGGAAGCTATGGTTATGCATAATATTTGAAAAGACGGTTTTTTATAGTAAAAACTTTTTCACTAACATAATTTACAACTGATGCAAGCACGCAAAAGATTCCTTGATTCGAGGAAAATCGATTGACCTATAATATTAATACTCTGTATTGAAGATTAAGGAAGTTATGCTCATTTATAATATATGAATCATCTGTTTCTAACAGAAAAACTTTTTTCATCGACAAAATTCAAAGTTGACGACGCATGAATAGAAAAGATTTTTTGATCATAAATTTTCAAATAGAATAATTCTGACAATTTAAAAAAAAAACATAAAGCTGGCAAAGGGATAGGGTGCGACAGAACTTTTTCCTTCCCTTTTCCAGCTCGGAAAATTATCATTTTGAATTCAAAATTTGATTTGTCTGATTTGTCTTTAAAAAATTTGTTGTATTATTTTGTAATTTTGTATTTTTTGTAAATTTCTATTTTAAAATTGATCAAAATGAAGAATTTAGGTTGTCTATTATTGAAAAAAATAACTAATGCTTCCTCTATGAGGAATCAAATACATTTGCTAACGGGAAGCAAAGTGCTCGTGAAATGAGCACCATATAATTATAAATACAAACAAAGTGGAAACACTCGAGATCGAATTCACAGCTAGTTTATAATATAAACATGCACATTTTTTTCTCGTAAGATTGCGAAACATAATAAAATTACGCGTCTCACAAGCCTAAGTTGAAGGCAAAATGTCAATTTTATCAAATTATACTGCAAAAAAAAGTCAAATGGTGATGTTTTTGATAAATTGGAATAACTCTGGAAATAATTAACATTTTTTTAAGTTCTCAGGCTCGTTTTAAAGGTAAGTATCCACAATAGTTTACCAAAATGGTAATATATTTTTAGATATTTGTTCCTACATTTAAAATTTTTTATTTTAAATCAGCCAAGGAACATTGAAAAATGTTGACTATTTCTAGAGTGATTCCAATTTTTCGAAAACATTGAAATTTGATGTCTTTTTGCAATATCTTTTTATTAAATTGACATTTTGCCTTTAAGTTAGGCCTATTAGACGCAGCATTTTATTGATTTTCGTGATATAAGGCGGAACAATTTTCACGTTAATATTATAAAAAATAAGGCACTTCAGCAACAGCTTAAAAAAAAGGCGTGTAGATAATTTTCGTCAGTACTGTAAATAAAATTATTAATCAATGCCACCTTGAAAAGGCTTTTCTACTATTATTTCACTCTAAACAAAGTTAGTAACTTAAACAATTCCTATCAATCTGAATTTGTAATATTAGCAGAAAATTACTGCGCGTTTTGATCTTAATTCGAAAATTCTGCAATGTATTTGCATAGACTCTGTCCTAGAATAGAATAATTCCGTAAAATAAACCTTTCCTTTAATATTGTTAAGTCTCTTCTTATGCCGCTCATGCACATACTTGTACCCTAGCTATAATAAAATTCCAAAGCCTGAAGTATATAGCCCTTCATAGATAACTCCCGTCCGAATCAATGGACGGGTAAGAGAACCGTTTAGTTTTCGCAACTTCTCAGTCAGCAGGTATATCAACCTAAATCTTATAGGGTTTAAGGAACCAATTGTCGAGGAAATAGGCAACCTCAAACTTTCCTATCCTATTTCTTATAAACGAAAACTCCTACAACTTTACAAATAATTTGGCTAGACAGTAAGTTTCTCGAACTTTCATTTTTGTATTTTCTTTCTGAAATTTAGAATGTGATACAAATTGAATGTGTCAAAAATACCATTTCTCGAGGTGTATTTACCAATCGCTCGAGTGCTAGACTCATTTATCAAGTGCAAAGCCTAACGCAAAAATGTATATGTTCAAATCGATTTATAATCATAATGAGTCAAACCAGGTCAACTGTATCAAAAAATTTTCCATGAAAACCTAAATTATGAAATAAATTATATATTTGTGAAGTACTCAACCATACACAAAAAATTTGAAGGATTTTTTAATGTTCTATTTTATTGTGTCTTATTTTGTTACATAAAAGCATGAGTCAAATTATGTTGAAGATAATCCAGTGAAATTTGCATGGATTGTAGATAAATATCCTCCCTTTCAAATTAGCCAGACAAAAAATCAAAATTTGTTAAAAGAACGCATTTTTAATAACAATTTTATGAACAATTGGAAATTTTTATGTGTTCCCCATACACACATGTGGAATGAACGGAAAATGCTTTCAAAAATTAATATTTACTCAAAATAGTGAAATTTTATCAAAATTTGAATATCACTATTCGATTGTGCATAAAATTTTACATGGGAAAGAATATCTACTTTTTAAATTGTCTATAATTTTCAAGGAGATAACGAGTTTCGAAAACGGAAAATCCCGATTCGCACCAGTGTGCCTATAGAGAGTGCGTGAAAGGAGTGTGTCTGCCACGGGTTTCAAATATAAAGAATAAATCAAAAAGTAACCAAATTTCTGCTTTAAAATTTCTAATTCAGCCTAAAATATAAATATAAATATAAAAACCTAAAATATTAAGCAAATGGCGAATTTCCGTCAATTTCATGAGGGACACATTACAGATATTAAATTCGGAATGAATTTGTCTTCTAAAAATATGTTGTTTTTTCAAGAGTTTGTAGCTTAAAGTACCTGCATTATTATAATATAATTTTAAATTTAATTTTAATTATAATTTATTATTATTCGTAAAAAATATCTGTCGATTCTCGACAATTGGTGCACCCTCGGCAAATGGTTCCTTTATCCTATTTATACATAAGATGGAAATAATAATCATTAACTAACGCCATTTATCTTTTTATTGGAAAATAAGAAAAAGACGGGACACAAGTTAAGCAAGAAAAAATAAAACTTTATATAATTTTCAGGTAAAAAATTAAATTTGCATCGTAAAAATTTCTCGATTTTCAGAGACAATTTACTAACGATTTACTAAAATCAACTTGAAAAAAGCTACATTTTATATAAGAAAGCACGAAATTTCCGTTAAAAGTAAGGAAAAATAAAAAGATTATGAAAAGGCGAAAATCGCAGATAATTGACAAGACTGATCTTTCAGAGATTTTGTATTAAAATGCTTTTCAACAGTACCCAAAATTTGCATATGATAACATTGACTTTCAAAGGGAATTCAAGTGACTTGATCCGCAGTAGTATATAAACGTAACAATAGTATAAAATCATGCAATTAAAAGAGACAATATTCGTACTGAGTGAAGTAGATCGAGGCCAGTGACGCTATCGACAAAACACAGGACGAGGGAATCCGAATCTGTACTTTGCTCACCTTCAACAATACGTGATATGATTAGGAACAAGATTCGACTTAGGTTTCGTCGTTGACAGTTATTGTGGCTCGCGAACTCAAATGCACGAATGATTAGCTAGATGGAAATGTCCATTCTGTCGACGTGACGTCGCTTGCGGCATTTTCACAAGGCGATTTATCTCATAGCGATTAATTTTGTTTTTCTTTTTAAGTATAAATCTACTGTTGTTTACACTCCACTGGATCCGCTCCTTGTGGCCGACCACCTGTTGGGGCACTTTCGTTTCCTTCCTCCTCATCTTCGTCTTCGTCTTCCACATCATCCTCGTCATCACCTTCATCGTCTTCCTCGTAATCATCGTCTTCCTCATCCTCCAGACCTTCACCTAAAACAATTTTAAATGCAATAAGTCACAATCTAAAAGCTCCATGTAATCAAATCACAAAAATTATGTTACACTCTCTTACAAAATGTAGTCCTCTACAATGTTTCTGGTCATTTTTGGTAGGTTTTCGGACGCTGATTCCGAATTCCGTAATGAAAATGCCTCATCACGTCAAGTTATTGAAAAAAACGGGGTCAAAGAGTCGAAAAAACGTGGTTTTGGTCACATTTAAGTGTCTGTAAAAAATGAACGAGAGGTAATAGAACCTTCTACTTGGGCTTAGGTTAAAGCCTGAACCTTCAACTACACCCTTCAATAATGGCTTCGGAGGATACTTGAATGTAGAGCCGTTGGAAACTACTTTTCGAGTAGAATGCGCGCTACAGTCGTGCCCTCCGTTTTATCCGATGTTGAACTGTTTTTTACATTCTCATTCTAATGAGAAGGTATTGGTTTTATGTAAAATTTGACATAGTCGGTTTTCATCAAATCTCCACGTTTTGAGACCCCCTGAGCTAGAAAAAACTATTTTTACCAAGGTGTCTGTCTGTCTGTAGCCACAATAACTTTCGAAAAAATGATCAGATTTGATTGAGCTTTGGCACACTTTTTATGGCCTAAAAAGAGAGAACGAGTTCGTTAACCAGCAACAAACGAAAATGAACATTTTAAGCCGAAAAACGCACGATATGAAAAAAAGTCGAAAGGAGAAAAACATTGCTTCTTGAACACCCTATAATATTTTCATAACAACTTTTGAAATTTTTTGAAAAATAAAAAATTCAAATTTTGATCGCACAAAAAAATAATGAAAAATCAAAAATTCCATTTTGCTGTCAAACTATCCAAGATACGAGAAAAGATCATCTCACCAAAATTGTGCACCTAAAAAAGATCTACGAATTTCTTATTAATCACTTTTTGATATGACGCGTAGTTTTTGTTTTATTCGTAAAAAACAGCATTGAAAATAGAAAAATCAAATTTTCAGACGAATATTACCAGCTACGAAAAAATAACCGAAACAAACTTTGTTCATCCAAGGAAGATAAACAAATTTATTGTGACTCATGTTTCGATAGGATGCGTGGTTTTTGTTTTATTCGTGAAAATAACATTGACAGTAAAAAAAAATCAAATTTTTGAAAACAATGCAAGGTACGAAAACAGATAAATGAACAAAAATTGTGCATTTAAAAAAGACTTACAAACCTGTAATCAATTTTTGTTGTAAGAATATATTCAAAATGAAAAAAATTAACTTTTTTGATAAACGGCACAAGCTAAAATAAAATGTTAACTAATAAAATTTGTCGCCTAAATTATATCATTACTTTTCATTTGAAATCAAATACAAATTTAGTAATTTGTATATGAAGAACATATAACACGAAGCACAAAGTGCGCGATCAGTGTATTTCGGAGCGCGAAGCGCGACGACCAAATCGCACGCCGTAAGTGCGCTCAAACTTTTTTGTTTCTATCATATGCCAACGGCCATGCCACGCTGAAAAAACCAGTTCTCGTCAGATCACTGAAGTTAAGCAGCGTTGGGCGCGGTTAGTACTTGGATGGGTGACCATTCGAGACTACTGTGTGCTGTTGGCATATTATGGGTGTGGTGAGCCCAAACTTGTAGTTATTTATAACTACAAGAAAACTATCCACCTAGAAACACTACCCGAATCGGGTAGTGTCACGCCTACCCTGAAAGGGAAATGGCTTAATGGTATACACATACGGTGCACAGAACCGAGCGTGAAACGCAAGGTTCAAATGATTTTCAAATCAAATATCGAGCGCGAAGCGCGAGTGTCTGGATGAGAATGTGTTCCTTAAGGTCGATAGAACCTTGAGTAAATAAAGTTTCTTTTCAGTCTAAAATAAAAACAAATTTAACAATCACTTAATATGTAGAGGTTTTGATAATTTTATAATATTTGCAAATAAACTTTTTCTTTTCATCCAAGTCGAACACGAAGTTCAAAAATCTAGAGGAGCCGAACGTAAAGCGCGATGTAAATACGCCCGAGCGCGTAGCGCGAGGTGAATACATAATCGAGCGCAAAGCGCGAAATAAATATATCCAACAGTCGCGCGCCCTAGGCGCGCTCAATATTGCGAGCGAAGCGAGCCGCGCGCGAAGCGCGCCATGAGAATGTGCCCGCGGGGCGGGCAGATTTTTTTTAATCGAAAGCTTATGAAATTTCAAAGACGCTTATAACATTTTTGATACAATTTTACATAAGAGAAGAATTTTACAAGTGACTTGGAAATTTCATAAGCTTTATATTTTAAAAAGAGTTCAAAATCAGAGGAAAATTATAGCACTCAAAAAGCAGTTCCCAGCAGCTTTACATTCAAGAATCCTACAAAGTCATGATCGAAAGTTGTAATCAAAGGTTCAAGCTTTAATTTAGGCCCAAGTAGAAGGTTCTATCGTGTCTTGTTAGTTTTTTACAAACACCCAAATATAGCCAAAGACGCGTTTTTCGACCACTTAACCCTGTTTTTCTCAAAAACTTGACATGATGGGGAATGTTTATTGCTGGATTTGGAATCAGTACCCAGAAATGTCTCAAAAACTACACGGAGAGGAGTTAGCCGCGACCGTTACTGCCAAGTCCGCTGCCGTCGCGCAGAACTTGCGAGTGGGAGGGACGCAGAAGCTGTTGCTGCGCTAGCATGAACCATTGCGGGCGAATCTCAACCGTTCCGGCGCGTGACCGTAATACGCAGCGCAGCTATAGTTACTCCACTCGCAGTGATAGGTACGGTTTACTCCGCAAGCATTACTGCGCGCACCGTTTTGTTTTACAATGACTCGAAAATATAATATATTTCGACGTTTGTGACAGCGACACAAAAACATTCGACTACGCGCGACGACCTTCAGCTGATATCGTTAGACTTCAGACCGTCCAATCCCATTGCGGTGGTAACCGCGACGGCTCGGGAATCTGGCAGTAACTGTTACTGCGACGGACGCAACAATCGCTGCAGAATTTTTTTACGGTGGCGCGCAGTGACTGTCACGGTGTAGCAGTAATATTTCCGTTATCAACCGTAACCGTCGCTGCCCAGCCACAACATGATTTTTCTGCAGACCTCTTGTGGTCGGCACAGCAACGGTTACGGTGAAAACTGCACCCGCTCTGGTTTACTGCTCTCCGTGTACCAGAAACATTCTGGAGAAAAAATCACGCATGACAGTGAAATTTTATTATTGTTATAAAAAAGACGCTCATTTTTCTCTCAGGCTCAAGATGGTTACAGCCTAATATGTAGAAGGCATTTTTGTTAAGAGTTGGATTTTTTATAGTCTGCATGGGGACGTCCAGTGCAGTCACGGGCGAATTTTTGTAATGCAATGAAGTGATCTGATAAGAGGGGTATGCCTAATTTGATATATTGGGTAAAGCCTGGCTTTTTACCCCACTATCGACGGGCTGGGTTACAGCCACGTGCATCATGGGGGGACCTACAGCTTAAGGTTGGATCCGAACCACCAGAACCTCGGTAAAAGTAAACAGAAAAGTTTCCAGAGGTACCGGCTCAGGGATAGAACCCCGGATCTCTAACGTGAAGTCCGAGCGCCTAGCCGCCTGAGCCACTATTATGTTAGAAGCTGTAGGCTCCGCAAGCTACGATCGTGGTTCCTTAAAGCAACCAATCCCGACGAAACTGGAACGTGTACGTCATCCACACATGCTCCTTCTATCCCAGAAGGTAAACGAGAGCGGGAAATTTACGCGAGAGACTTCGTACCAAAATTTTCCTTGGAGTCCGGTCTCTAGTCGCGGATGACCTTACGCGGCAGACGGCACAGCTGGAGATGAAAGTTTCATCTCTGGATACTTTTTTAGAGCTACCAATCTTTATAGAATGTTATGAGGAACAGTGTTGACGGACCAGATGAAGTGATCCCAGAAGAACAGCCTTTTGCATCCGGCTTGCGATAGACTGAATCTGCCGCTGGCAAACCGGGATTTTGTTGAATTGGTCAAGAAATGAAGCTTTCATTCCTCCAAGACAGCCGATTATGAGAACTACAAGATGGATTTTGTAGCCTTGATACAGCCCGCTCAGCTCGAAAAGAAGTGCTTGATATTTCACCCGTTTTTCTTCCTCCCTTGCCGTGATATTACCATCGACTGGTGCCGAGAATTCAATCACGTAAATGATCTTCGTCTTCAGAACTTGGAAGACAATATCAGGAGTCGAGTTCCCCCTGGGCGTATGGCAAGACGAGCAATAGATCAACAGCATAAAAGTGCCTAAGATGGTAATATAACACTTTTAGAGCCGCATTGTGTCTCTCTATGTACCCATAGCGTGCATACTTTAAGCATCCACTGAGAACATGTTCAAGTGTTTCTGGCTCTTGCTTGCACGCTCGGCAGTTGGTATCGCTTAAAGGTACATTCATTATACGCTCGTGGTAAACGAAGGTGTCTATGAAGCCGTCTTGACAGGCAAGAAGAAATCCCTCAGTCTCCGATCTCAATCCAGCAGACTTGAGAAACATGCTGGACAGACCCATCGATAGCGCTTCTCTACGTATAATGCCGTCGAATTTACAATGAAGGGGCTTCTCAGCATGTTCTCTTAGTAGAAGCGAATGTTCTGGTTCCTGTACACGACTTTTGAGCACCAGAGGTGTTAGTGATGCTAGACGATGTGTAGTGTCGCTGGAATCAAATTGGAGACCAAGCTTCTCTGCGGCCCTATCTGCAGCACGGTATAGAAACGCCGCAACATTGACGACTTTATGTTGATATACGAGTCGCATAAGAGAATCTGTGCAATTTAGAATTGTGCAGGCTATAGCCAGAACCGTCCTTCGATGAAGACACTCCAAGCTTAGCAAGCCTCTACCTCCTTTATCTTCAACTAATCGACGTTACATTTTACTGTACCATGCGTGTAGAGCAGTATAGGGACGGCCAGCATATTGGTTGCCTGGATCTTATTCTTGCCAGATAATTCGGAAGCACAAATTTTTCTGAGAATTTGGCGATACCTTTTTTCAAGGGCCGTTTTTAACACACGCACCTCTTGGGTTTCCGCTTGCGGTATTCCAAGATATGTATATGCTTCTCCAATACCAAGATGTTGAATGGTATTTCCGCCTATGAGTTGAACATTCTGATCGTCACGCGATGATGTAGTTTCTAGTCTTCCTTGGTGTAGGTGGACGCAGGCACACTTGTTTAGTCCAAAGCTCATGCCAATCGCTTAAGAGTACCTATTTACCGCCGCCACAAGGATGTTAAGGTCCTCCTTTGAAGAAGCAAAGAGTTTAAGGTCGTCCATGTATAAAAGGACTTAGAGAGTCTCCTTGAAAGACCCCCGCCTTATATGTATGTGATGTAAATGGTAGTCACATGTCTTTTGTCAGATGTTACGACAAATCTTGTCCGCCACAAGTGCATAAGCTCTTTTATGCATCTCACTACTTTTGGAAGCACCTCCAGACACTCAAAGAGCATGATAAGTAGCTCATGGTTCGTGTTATCGAATGCCTTACGGTAGCTAATCTAAGCCATGGACAGATTGCGTCGATACCTGATCGAGTCCTACGTAATACACCTGTCTATTAACAGGTTCTCCCTGCAACCTGCCAGTCCTCTCTTTCATCTACGTTGTTCAACTATTGCACTCCTCTCTTTGAGGATGCCAGTGAATAGTTTGTAGCTGGTGTTTAAATAACCTATGGGCCTGTAGTTCTTTGGACTTGACAAATCTGCGGTTTTAGGGATCAGTACCGTGCGTCCTTCCACTAACCACTGCGGGATGGGTTATTCTCCGTTTGAGAAAGTAGTAAATATACGAGCTAGATGTTGGTGCGTAGAAGTGAACTTCTTCCACCAAAAGTTGTTGATTTTATCTGTCCTGGTGCTCAAAAGTTCTTAGTTCTAGCGATAACTTCCTTCACTTCTTCAGGAGTAATTAGTGGACACTCTTCCTCTGGACCTTGCAACCTTTGCCTTTGGCAAAAGTTAAGAAACAGTGATATCTCTGAAGCGTCTTCATCTAGCTGATAGGTATCTCCATACTTGCTCCCAGAAGACTTGAATCTCTTCTTGACTAGGCAAATTTTCAACGGCACATGACGTTTTATTGAACAGACGGGAAGGATGAGTAGTAAAGGTCGAATTTTCCTGTATCCTAAATTCCTGAATTATTATTATTATACAATTGAGAAATATCCCTTTCGGAGTAAACGTGATTCACTCCGTTCTAGCCGGGGATCAGGGATTTCATATGAGAAACGTGATGCAGAGAACTGTATACGGCGGTATACTAGGGGGTATAGATTTTTAGAATAAACTAGAAATCCCGTGTTGTTTATTTAAATAACACGACCGTTCCGCAACACTGCTCCAGCCCAGGTTGCTGATCAATCTCTCTAGGAAGCACCCCAGGCGAAGAGCTACATGAAGCCATTATGCGAAGCTCTCAACTCGGGCTCATTAGTATCCAAGGTCACTAGTCGACTTTGAGAAGACTCGTAAAAGAGTTAGTGATCTCCTTGCGATGGGGCTCCATGTCGAGTGGTCTATAGCTCGGTGGTCGCTGGTTGATTTCGAGTAATGAACACGCTTACACACACACATACACTTGCATAACACACCAAGAAAGTGCGTTAAATATGTGCATGTAATTGATCACCTCAAAGGAACCTCACCGTCCCTCTCCACTGCCTAGCTAGGGGGAGGCTGCCGGATGGCAGAGGGGGTGAGACTCACCTTGCTGTACAAAGAAGTCCGCGTCATGCACAGTGCGATGGGGTACGCCTGGCAACTGAGATGTATTATATTTCCAGAACGTCGGAAGCAACGAAATGCACTGAGATCTAAACTCGGTGAAGGTGCCCCAATTCGGTGTACTGCCTTAAACATAAACACGGGTATGGCACAATGGGCTTTATATCTTGAGGCGTAGGGGGGGGGGGGGGCTCACCCACCCACATTACAAGCAAGCAATGTGTGACTGTGGTGAACAAAATTTCAAGTTATTGCCACAGGATGAGATGTCAGCAATTCGAAAACCTAATGTAATCTTCTTCGTTTTTCGACTTGATCCATGCAAACACGGAGAATAAATTTGAATAAAAAGACAGTGATTAAAAAATAGAGGCGAATTCAAATACAAAATGTACCAGAAAAAGAATTAAGTGAATAGGTGGAGGACAGTCAGGAATAAAACATGAGGGAACGAAAAAGATAAGCAGAATTTTAAATTGACGAAAACAAATAAAACAATAAACTCAGATAGACACGGAAAACAGGGGTAGGGATTGAACAATATGCAGGCGAATAAAAATGGTGTTTTGGAGAGGAAAAATCGTCTAATGTTGGAACTAACCGCAGAAAGAAGCGATGTGTCTTTCGGACTTTATTTATCGTAAAGGAAACATATGCATAATAATTATCACAGGTATCACTTGAGTATTACCTAACCATTTCATGGGGGGAGGAGGGTCTTAACTAAGATTCCGCATCATCTCCAGTTTTCCTGTCTGATTAATTGAAAAATCTTTTTTTTTTCGCAAAAAATAACAAGGCGGGGGGGGGGGGGGGGGGGAGAAAAGTTGGGGGTGAGGGGGTGTACGGGTGGATATATGGGGGGGGGGGGGTGTTCAAAAGGGCTTCAAAAATGCTTGCGTAATACTTGAACGACCCACATTGGGGCCAAATCCCAAAAAGCTGGAGAAAACTATAAAACTTTTTCCAATCGAGTTGAAACTCACTACTCGGAGGTTTTTAGGTTCACTGATTACGAATTTGAAGTCAAAATTGAATTAAACAAAATGGCGGATCCAATATAGCGGGCGAGTATGCTAAAAAAAATTGTCATTCTCTTGAAACTTGGTATAAAGTGGTTTTCGAGTTCGCTGATCAAAAATCTAAAGCAAAAAATTCGAAAATCAAAATAGCGGATCTAATATGGTGGGCGAGTATGCAAAACAAATTTTGGATACTCTTGAATCTTAGTATAAGGCAGTGGTCGACAATCTTTTTGCTCACTTTTCAGGTAAGGGCAGGGTTGACCCAAGAAATTTTTTTCGCCTGCCGCGCTTTGTTCGTCAACGCTACGTTTTTCCTGAGATGGGTTAAGCTTTCCTCGGCGGGGGTTCATTGTTAGACGGGATACTTAATGGGAATAAAAAGTTAGAAATTAATTTTGTTTTAAATTCTTATATTAGCGATTTGAAAGGCTTGAATTCGAAATCTGTGACTTTTTTGCGATTACATATATCTAAAATTGAACCGCCGGATGCAATAAGGGGGTATAAAATATTTGTGCACCATTCGGGTGGCCCCTGAGCGACTTTTTTTTTAAATTAAAATTTTGATTTTGAAAACATATATCCTTATAGAAAATTTTATTGCGCATCTTTTTTTCCTCTTGTAAAAAGTTGTCACTTTTGCTGTTTCCAAAATAAATGCAAAAAACACATTTTTTGATAAACGACGATTTTCAGTGTTTTTTCACTTCAACTCGCTCTAAATCCCAGAGTTTTCCATTTTTTACATTCAAATTTCGGGATTTACTCATTAGACTATTATTAAAGTGTTAGTAAAATCGAAATTAACATTTATTTGTATTAAAAAATGTTAATAATTTTTTTCTGAACATCGTTTGAATACTTTCAATCGCAAAGTCTATCGACGTAACTTTCAGATACAATAAACTTCTAGCGGATGAAATGTTCACTAGGGTCCACATAAGTTTTCTGAAAAGTTGTACTCCCATTAGTCCAGCTGCTGAAAAACTATGATGCTTTAATTATTTCGCTCGGCGTCGTGAATGTACGACTCTGCGCCGTCTATGATAAAAGCGAGCCGCACCGCTGATTCCTGAAGGTCTGCACGTAAAAACTTATATTTTGCAGAATTTTTCTACAAAAATTTACTATGAAACTAATAATATTTTATATAAAAAAATATGTATTTATACATGTAATAACTCACGTAAAAAGGATAAATTATTATGACAGCTCTTTCAGCCAAAACGTCTTATTTACTTTCCCTCTTTCTTTTCTTCTTTCTTTGCCTTAAAATAATGTGCAAGGATTTCTCAGAAAATTTTGTAAACATCACGGTAAACATAATAATAGTGAGACAAATAATCTGTATTAGGAAGAGTGCTTATAAAATATACCTCACAATAGTTTCGAACCTCGAAAGTGTTACATCTAAAAAATAAGAGAATCATTTTTAAAACAGGAAATTTTTTAATTATTAAACGTGACTATTCACTGTTCAATAAAATGGAACTAGTTTCTTCGAAGCCTCGAGACAGAAAAAGAAGTAAAGACGAGGAAGGATGGAAAAGAAATATTAGAAAAATTCGAAAGAATAAGGTATTTAAAAATTTATATAAAAATTTGGCAAATTCTAAGTTAAAGTTTCCAAAAATGTAAAAAATCTCTTTTGATATAAATCATTCAGAAAACGGTCACTAAATAACTAAGACAGGATTTTTACTCAAAATCCTTTTCTTCAGACAAAAAATATATTTTCCCGGGGTGAATGTTAGTCATGTCTGTTTTTCCAGCAACCTTAATTTTGTTGAAAGTGCTCATTCTCCAATATTATTAACAAGTGTTCATGTAAGTTAAAAGTATATTACTTGTAGGGTGAAGAGTATGAATCAAATACTGGGAAACGAGTAGAGCCTAAGTCATTTATTCACGTCCAGTCATGTTGCAAATTCGGAAAATGTTACGAGAAAATAGGGATTGATGAACAAGAGAAATTCCACTCTCACTTTTGGGGACTTAGCGATTACCGCAAACAAAATATTTTACCTAGTACAGTCATGAAATGTCGAGATCCGTTGAGCGTAAAAAATAATATAAAACGTCGGCTAATAATATGGGAGTATCAATTTCCCAAAGATGAGGCAAATATTGTTATATGTGAAAAGTTTCTCAGTGACGTGATTCGCGTAGGGTACAAACAATTAGATAATGTGCAAAATAAAATCTTACTAAAACTGGATCTAGGTGATAAAAGGGGAAAACATGATAATAAAACTGTGAAACTAACAGATGCTGTTAAGAATTTAGTTAAAGTGCATTGTGAGAGTTTACCACACCGCGAATCACATTACAAAAGAGAATCGACTTCCTTGAATTATTTTAAAAACTCGGAATTAAATTTAAAGAAGCTGTACAACAACAGATGTTTGTAATGATTGCTACAGTGCGGCTCGCCCTTCTCATAGACGGCGCTGAGTCGTAGTTTCACGACGCCGAGTGAAATAATTAAAGCATCATAGTTTTTCAGCAGCTGGGCCAAGGGGAGTAAAACTTTTCAGAAAACTTATGTGGACCCTAGTGAACATTTCATCCGCTAGAAGTTTATTGTATCTGAAAGTTACGTCGATAGACTTTGCGATTGAATGTATTCAAACGATGTTTATAAAACTGCTCAGAAAAAAATTATTAACATTTTTTAATACAAATAAATGTTAATTTCTATTTTACTAACACTTTAATAATAGTCTAATGAGTAACTCCTGAAATTTTAATGTAAAAAAATGGAAAACTCTGGGATTTAGAGCGAGTTGAAGTGAAAAAACACTAAAAATCGTCGTTTCTCAACAAATGTGTTTTTTGCATTTATTTTGGAAACAGCAAAAATGACAACTTTTTACAAGAGGAAAAAAAGATGCGAAATAAAATTTCCTATAAGGATATATGTTTTAAAAATCAAAATTTTAATTTCAAAAGAAAGTCGCTCAGGGCCAACCGAATGGTGCAAAAAAATTTTATACCCCCTTATTGCATCCGGCGGTTCAATTGTACTTGGGAACTTAAAAATCAATGTTTTGATGAAATATAATGAAAACTGAATTTCAAACTAAAAGTGTTATAGTTAATTTATTTTTAGTTTTTAAGACGTTTTTTAGTTTCTTTTCGATCGCAAAAATTTACAGATTTTGAATTTCGAGGTTTCAGAATGCTAATTTTGAAATATAAGAATTTTTTGTTTTGAATTTTAATCCCTGTTACTCGAATCGCTTAATAAAGGAAGCGTCAATGGCGGGTTGGACCTTCTTGGCGGCAGCAGGTACTGCCACGAGATTTAGACTTGACCCGCCGCGGCAGCTAGGGCTGCCGCGCGGCAGTAGTTTGCCGACCACTGGTATAAGGGAGATTTCGAGGTCGCTGGTGAGGACATGTACAAAGCCGGGGGAAGGGCAGTTTCGGACAGCTGGATTTTTAATTCTCTATTAAAGGACATGCCAAATTACATCCTAGGATAGGTGTGGGCACAGAACTCTAGGGGTTAATCTACGTGTTTCTAATTTTTATGGCGGTTTTTACATTATTTTCCATTACATTTTTTTGTTTATTCCTCTTTGATAGAGAATTAACCCTCTGTTAGCACCATAAGTGAGCAGCCACCCAGAGGTAGTATAAAAGTGAAAATTGCGAAAAATATATGAAGGAGGAAGTGGGGGTAGAGGTCAGTAAATTGGGGGAAAAAATAGGGCCTACCTGGCATGCATACGACCCTAGTCAGTAGTCTGCAGCTTTTCGAATTAGAAGCACTTCAAGCGCGTTGTGGGTATCTATTCACCATTTTCAGATTGGAAAATAAATATCCTTTTTTGATGACGTGAAAACTGCTAATACCGCCTAATAGGTGGAAGTGTACAGTTCATGAATCACTATGATTTTTATAATTTCACCCCATGTTAAGGAAATACCCATAGAAAACGTGAGTTTTACAATTTTCGACCATTTTTGGAAATTTATTTTGTTTTAAAATTTTACTGTCTTTTTCCTAATTAAAATATCAATACAACAATTATACAGCTGTATTCCTGACATTCTAGAGATTTCATTTCACCCCTGAAAAGTTAAAAAATATGTATTTTAAACAGTTTTTATCTCTGAAATAAGTTATGGGCGACTTACATACCTAGTGCGCCAAGCACGGGCCGCCAGAAATTATGAGCCATCAGAGGTTTAATATAATTTGAAACTTAAATAGTGGTATTCTACTTATCTCCAACAGACATTTCCATTCTCTTAAATTGAAATAGTTCTATATGAAAAATTTTGGCGTCCCTTTGAACACAATGCTCACTTTCTTGCTCCATGACTGACATACTTTGCACATACGAAGCGTACTTTCGAACTGCAATCTAAAAGCAGGTATAAGGGTTCAGACCCTTTTCATTTCAGATTTTGACCATCAGACTATTACTCTAATCACCCCACCACTTTAAATCTCCGACAGTGATACTTCGTTTTTGAGGTTTTGGCCAGCTTTTTGGGATTTGACCCTACTGCGCGACCCCACAGTATAAATTAAGAATATGATATATTATTTTACATTATTCAATCATTTTTAAAATAAATGGCATATAGAACACGCGCTACATGATTACTTATAAGAATCAATTTAAAACGCCCATAAAAATTAATTAAAGTATATTCTACTGAAGTTCATTAAATTGAACAGATATTAAGTGAGTACTGAAAACATCAACTAAATCAACTGGTTTTAATTGACTTCTGGGGAAGTCAGTTGAATACACGTAAACTCGACTGAATTTAATCCAAATTTACAAATACAATTGAATTATATTTACCTGTGTAATATAGAACAGCTCTCGGAACAATGCGCTCTCTAATGTAGTGCCCAACTTCAAAATCACTGGTTACTAAAGCCTGAGTATCATCGTCCAAGTCTGCTTCTGGATCATCCGGTACTGTAATAGAAAAATTATATATATATGAGGGTTTTAGAAAGGTCTTTTAATGAGGTTTACAATAAAAGTAATCGTTATACAATAAAAAATTATTTCACCTTGATTTTTCATTTTAAAAAACATACTCTCTAATACTTCTAATACTTGATCAAAATGATTTTTCTGTAATATTTTTATATCCAAAGAAAATCATACTGCCACTGGTGAAAGCTTTGAAACTCGGTTCGATTCTGCAAAGATTGTGCCGGGCACATAAAAATGCCATTCTTTTGTACGCTCTCTGGAATCGACTCTAATTTTGTAGAAGTATTAGTATCTCCACAGCATACATTTTCCCGAAGAGAAATATCGCGAAGAGAAGAGCAAAGGGAACGTTAAATTCAATAAAAAAATAATTTTTAAAGTACCACTGTGAGAAACAAGGGGACTTACGCCAAAAAACACTCCAAAAGTGAAAGGCAAGGAGACTCACATCAAAAAGCACTCCAAATTGTTAGAATCAAGGAAATTATTACCACAAAACCCCCCAAAATGTGAAAGGCAAGCGGACTCACCAAAGAGCCTCTCGAAATGTAACAGGCGAGGAGAACCATCCACAATAATCGTTTATTATTTTATTATTAACTACTGTTTTCCTACAATAAAATCGTTTTGAAAATTTCATTTAGAAGATATCTAAATCGTTCTTTAACTACAAAAAAGTGAGAATAAATAGTATATTACGACCTAAGGCCAGGGCATCCAATATTTCTGGCCGTGTGTCGTATACTATTTTTCTTCATCCCCAGCCGAAAGTATGTTTAATAATTAATGTTAATTAATAAAATGCATTGTCGGCTGCTAGCTCGGATGCTTTTTGTTTCGTGGCCTGCATCAGCACGCGCGCCACCTCGCGTAGCGCCGCTGCTGCTCTCGGGTCAGCTGACCGGATGCATGGGATTCGGTTGCCCGCCCGACTTTTGCAAAGCCGAGGTTTTGCTGGTCGGGGCGGGTATCAAAAACACATATTTGTTTTTTTAAATACTTTTTCCTCGTCCGCCAGACGAGGAAGAACCATTTTTGAGGTCTTGTGCCGTCTTTTCATGCACAAAAATCGGAACGACGCTAATCGATCAGTTTTGAGGTTGAACACACCGACGGTCTCTTTTTTCCATTCACCTGTCAAGATAAATATTTTTCAGAGGCTAAGTACACAATAACACAATACTGAGCGTTGCTACGGCAGGTTGCTACGTCAGCGGGCCACAAAAATCTCGCAGCCAATCAGAGATCGTGTTAACTCTAGCAGGCCGCAAAAGCCACTGTTCCCGGACAGAAATGCGGCCGGGAAGACGTACTTTCGGCTAGGGCATGAAGAAAATAAAATTTTGGTTACACGTAAACAATAAAATCATTTGTATCAAGTATTAAAACCACTGAGAGGTTCTGCTCGCCTGTTACACTTCGAGATGCTTTTTGCTGAGTCCACTTGCCTCTCACGTTTTGGGGTGTTTTTTTTTGTGTTCATCTCCTTGCATCTAGAAATTCGGGGTGCTTTTTTAAGCGAGTCCCCTTGCCTTTCCACTTTTTGGGTGCTATTTGGTGTGAGTCTCCTTGCCTCTCACAGTGGTACTTAAAAATGATTTTTTTATTGAATTTAACGTTCACTTTTCTCTTCTCTTCGCGATCTTTCTCTTCGGGAAAATGTTCTGCTGTGGAGATGACGAATATTTCTGCAAAATTAGAGTCAAATCCGGAGACGGTACAAAAGAATGGTATTTTTGAGTGCCAGGCACATTCTTTGCAGAATCGAACCGAGTTTTAAGGGTTTCGCCAGTTGCGGTATGATCTTCTATGGAGATGAAAAATATCACAGAAAAATCATTTTGATCAAGTATTAGAACCACTGAGACACTACAGCACGCCTGTTACCGCTGCGGCTACTTCGCGCACGGCACCCACACTCTTATGACCTTCTACAACTCAACCAATACTAATGTATAGATTTCCTGAAAATAAAAACAAGAAGATAACGACCACATTTGGACAACCACCATAAAAGGCTCCTATTGTAATTAAAAATACAAACTTTTTCTTAAATAAATTTTTTTTTTCTTTTGACAAAATTAAAAAAGAGGAAAGAAAAATGAGAAGAGAACCAACCAAATCCCCTCCATTCTCTTTTTTTATTTCTTTCGTCTTTTTCATTTTTATTATTATAAAATCACAACACAAAAACATTCATAATCTTTACCAACGTTTAGGTGCTCCTACAGCACCCTTATCAAGGTCAGAAATATTAGATCAGGTAGGAACAGTGACGAACCAACGATGCTCACGGCCTCGACACCTAAGATCCAAGT
>CAKNYM010038746.1:0-15630 GCA_932195095.1 Andricus curvator | reverse complement strand
TCGCAAAGGTAATTTCAAAATTTCACAAATTTTAATTTTGCATTTTTCATCCCTTTCAGCTGGTCTACTTGGTAGCCTATTCGCAGGTATAAAGGGAACTTCTGCAGGCATATAAAACTGTAATCTGAGTAGCTTTAAACGAGCAGCACTGAAACGGCACTGGGCAGTGCTTTTTGAGTGCTTTTTCAGTGCTGTTCCATCGGCAGGGTAACTTGCGCATACGGGTTAAAAAATATTGCGCGATTCAAGCAGAATCTAGCACCCATATTTCATTCATATGAATGAAAATCATTCTTACACTATAACCTTACATAATGAATGAATCATTTACGAATATAACTTGTTTATTATATTTTGTTGGAAATGTTGAAGTACATTTAATTTGCTGAAATTTTTTTTTCTCTTATCCTTAAAAAGAACTTCTGACCATTAAATTTCGTTTATAGACTAAAATTTTTCTTTTAACATTACGGTGACTTTATAATATATTTTACGTATTATATTTTTCACATACATAGTTCATCAGCAGAGTACAGTAACATTTTCAAGTAAAAAAACAATGAATAAACATTTGTTTTAAACTTAGTATTTTGTAATTTTGAAAAACTCGCTTGTTAACGTGTGCGGCTGCGCGAGTCACAATACCGCAGACGGGCTCTGCCGTCTGCACTAAAGCTGTCGCGCACGCTATTTTTTCTTGTAGTCGAGGCCGTTCAAGCTTCCGTAAAATCAGACTATTTTTCAAAGTTCTCTCGTTTTTTTTTATAGTAAAAATAAACAAAATAAGTAATTGCCTTGTGTTGTTTCTCATTCTCAGTTGAGCATTTGTACGTAACCAAATTTAATGAAGAAAACACCACGTCAGATGCTTTTAGGACTGAGCTGACTGTTGGTAGAGACTGGTATCATAAAGAAGTGTCAAATTAAAAAAAAAATAAGAACAAATATTTATCATTTATTACTTTCAACTTTATGAATTCAATAATTGTACCCTTTTTTATTAATTAGGCACAAAGTGGGCTGCCCAATTGGGGCCCAACTATTAATTGGGCAGTCTGGTTGGGGCCCAGTCTGGCCTAATTAACTTTTCCACATGAGTAAGACAAGAAATTTTAAACCATAAACAGTCAGGTCAACTATATAATGCCATAATGTACCATACTATACTACAGTACTCTAATTCTTCACTTATGATTATATACATGAGATTGGTTTGGGAATAGACAACGATTCCTACTTGCCGACATTACCGACATTATAACAAATGAAATTTCTAACGTCATTGACCTTTCATCTGATCATTAGCTGCCATGAGATAAGAAATCCCCATTTCGGGAATGTGGTCTTCTTTCAAAAGTTTCTTTAAATAAACAATTTTGTCTAATTCTTCTAAATAATGCACCCTTCGTCTTAAGTTAACTCTTTGGTATTTTTTAATAACAAATTCCTTATTGTTTCTCTTTTGATTTTATACCGACAAACCAATTCTTTAAAAATTTCATACGTATGTTCATACGACTTCTATTCATTTTTACTGACAAACAAATTATTGACGTCATCTTGTTCAAACATTCTAGAACTATACGCTTGTATAACGGTTTTTCATTGCGCATTTAGTCACCGCTTATGTTTTGAACCAGATGCTAGAAGGTTTAAGAATTTATTTCTTAGTCTTCTGCCAGCTCTCATGTGATGTTAAACATTGAAAAAAACCAAAGAATCTACGAATGCGATTAAGTTTATATCTAGCTAATATTCAGAAAGTGAAAGAGTTTATTTCAACGAAGAAATTGAATGAATTGGAGTTAAATAAAATATACGCTATTACATATTGTATAAGATAGGTTCAAACAGAATACGGTGCAAGAATTACTATGGATATACAAAATGAATTTTCCGTAATTTACCTTAAACGATGGTGGTAAATAAATCAAATCAATTGAAATAAATGTGCTTTGATAAAAAATTGGATCGAAGTACGTTAGAGGAAAATATAATGTTATTGCATTTGTGAAAAAGTAAAAAAGTAAAAGAAAAGATCTTGCCTGTCAGTCTCAAATTAATTTTATAGTGTCTTACGTGCCCCAGAATCAAATGATTCTTTTAATTAATTGAAACTTGAATGAATCATTTACGAAACAAGTTACAATAGGAGTTGAATTTGACAAGGCTGGAAATTTGAATAATACATCACTAAAATTTGTACCCAGTCACCCTCCATGCAGCATGTCTTTGAGCCTTGAAGATTGGTAGATATTTAAAATATATTTTGTGGGCATTGAATCATTTTTAATAGTGGAGTGAGTGAAAGAGTTATTGAATCTAAAAATTTTAATCTACACTTTGGTTTCTAGAATGGTGATAAGTTGGTATCAGTGTTCTACATTTATTGTTCTGAAAGAACTCAGCCTGTGCATCGATCAACGTCTTCATGAGTTATCTGTGAAGCAGCTTTAACAAGTGAAAAACTTTATAGTTGAAACTATTGCAGAAGATTTTTGGCAAATGTCTAGTGAACTGTTGAAAATAGGAAAAAATGGACAACATTTTCAGATTTTTAGATCCAAAGATCATAATGATTGCAGGTAAACAAATTTGATTTGGAATTCAAGACATCATGGGGAAAGACTTAGAAAACGTTTTGAGTATGTCCTGACTATGTCTTGATCGGAGGGTAATTGAAGACTTAGCAAAGTCGAATTGTTTTTATTCGGTTTCCTTCAAGAATATATGTAACTGGTTTAGTATTTTTATTTGCTTCACTGGAAATATTTTTGTTGTCCAGATGGTTACTATCATTGTAAGAATAAATTAAGGCTGCTATCATTCCTAACCGTCTACACTTTTCGTGCAAACTGAATTCTATCCCTCGTTCCATCCACATCCTGTTTTTTAATATTCAGTTAAATCGCTAGCATATTGAAGCTTTTAAATTACTTTACTTTTTACTTACACCTTAAGTACTTTTATTTTTTACAGGAATAGCCCAACCGAATTTTGAAAAAATGTCAATGATGGTTATTATATATTTCAAACCATTGTTTTTTGGTTTTATTTAGATAGTCCAAAGTTTTTGTATCATTTTAAGCAAAAATTGAATTTTTAAATATATTTGTGGGTGATTCAAAACCAATCTATTTAGATTATTACATTTTCACAAATAGGAAAAATCCAATAATTTTTATAAAATTTCTAAAATTGCTAATGTTTAGTGCATTCTTCTTACAAAAATTTTTTAAATAAAAAGATTTCTTTCAAAAAATTGAGGTAAAAATTATTTAGACTCAATTAAAAGAAATCAGAAAATATGCATAAACAAACCCTGCAGATTGGAAACGAATCATATCTGCGACTAACATGCTTGCCGTTCCTCTTCTACACTACAAACTTCGGCTCCGTACAGGAGAATGAAGTGCGTCACCGACATTTGTAAGCGTCGCCTACTTGATTTTGGACCTTTAATGTTGGCCATCAACCGGCTTAGGTTCGTCGTGCCTGTGCACGTTTCATTAGCTGTATGTTTCGTATGCTCACAAAAAGTGAGCTTATTGTCCAGCAGAATGCCGAAATGTTTCGTCACTTTCTTGGTCTCTATCACTTCGGTTCCCACATGCACCGGGATTTCTAATTGTATCTTCTTCGTATTTTGAGGACTGCATTTCGAAGGCATTTCCGACCAATATCGTGGTCTCTACAGCCTCCCCTGGGTCTTCCTGAGCCATCGCAGTTACTGACTTCTGTCGGCTGAGAAGCGTTGCTGCCATCTCATGTTTATCCACCGTCCCGTAATTGTTTGGGTGCCTTAAGCCTCTCTCTGCGTAGAGCCTTTTTTATACGAAAGAATATTTATTACGGTTATTTTAAAAATCTCAAGCAGATGAAAACAGAAATAATGATGTTAATACTTAAACTGTTAGTTTAATCCTTCCAACTGTTAAATGAACCGTTGTAATTGTTAATTGAACATTTTCTGCAGTTAGTTTAATGGACCCAATGAAATAGAACCAATACCGTACTCAGTAAGCAATGAGTTTATTTGTTATTTCATATTATACGGTTCTTTTTATATACACACACATATATATTTCCTGTCTGGTTCTGCCCGGTTTCTTTATGAGTCAAGACGAAAAGCCTTTGACCAGGCTATCGAACGCGTGTTCGGGTTGCGGATAGAGGGTCCCTGTGCTGAGGGTTACTGCTGAACATATCAAAAAAATAAATAAGCAGTCGCGGACAATGGTTCCGGGATGGTCCCGAAGGAAAAACCCCCAACCCAAGGCGTAAGCAACCGTGCTCAACCGGTGCCTCTGGGAAACCAGACGATCTACCCTAAAGTTGGGGGAGCCAATGAAGACGGAGTCAACACTACGGACCGGCAAGATCTCAATACTTTTGAGTGGATGGATCGTCTGAGGGACGACCTGCTAGAGTGCTACGATACCAGTCTGGCCCCTAAGCGAAAAGCTTACATGGCGCGACTGCATGCCATGTGGTGCGAGAAACACTAAGCGCTCTCGCATTTTTAGCATCAACGGCTGCGTAATCGAGCCACTGACCCCCGGAAAAGGGGTTATGCAAGAGGAGCGCCGAGTCCACCGCAGCCAGAAAAAGAACAGCAGGCAACAGAGAAAGAAAGGCGACACTGAGACCAACCGTGGCCGGGCATCCAATAGAGGGAGAGCGATGTTTTAGGACCAGGAGAAATATAAATATCCAGGTTTCTCTCAAGCACAAAGATCTGGCTGAACTGGATGACGCGCTTCGTGAAAATTTTCCCGAAGAATCCAACCTCTGGACCATCAATTGTAGTGTGTATAATGCAGAGAGAACTTTGGTGGATGCAAACGGTAGAACAAAATCAACGGCTGATCATTGGAACAAAATACGCTTAAATGAACTTAGCACAAATATAGGCTGGGCAAGACAGTACGCGTTTCGCATTCAGCGTGTGATTGAAGTCAAAGCTGCTCACCATCGTGCAGCATATTGCTAAAAGAATACGGGTACTATCTGATGCAAGAAGAAGTCTAGAGCGGAGAATGAGGTAGGTCAGAGAAAATGAACAGTTTATCTCTGACTTATCTCGACTCTTCCAGAACCCTCCAGTTACTGTCGACCACCCGACCAAACCAGAGGAGGTCGAGGAATTTGGAAGAGAAGTTTACGAAGTCCAGCATCCACTGGATGAAAACACGAAGAACATAAATATATTCAAGGAGCTGTGCAGTGCTTTTATAACATCTGAAGAGGAATGCCCACCTATCACTACGAAACAGGTAAAAAAAAGTATTAAGGGGCATGAAGAAGTATTCCGCTCCGAGACCAGATGGTATCCAGAGCGTCTGGCGGAAGACGTTTCCTTCAACCCAGCAGCATCTGGCCCGCAATTTTACCTCGTATCTACAGTGGGAAGAGCCGATTCCGGAGTGGTTGGTGGAAGAACGCACAGTGGTCCTTCCGAAGATGGGCCACTTGTCTGACCCTAAGAATTGCAGGTCAATAACTGGTTTGAACACGCTGTACTAAATGATAGGTTTGTTCAGACAACCCGGAAAGCTTTAGATTCAACCTTCCATAGACTCATCATCTGTCTGTTAGGAAGCTTAAAAGTTCATCCACATATAGTGAGGTGTATAGAGTGATTGATGCCCCTATGGAAAACCAGATTTACTGCCTCATCTGGAAAACATCGTGTGATAACTAGCAACGTCACTTTTCAGAAAGGCGTCTCTCAGGGTGACACCATCAGCCCTCTACTCTTTTGCCTCACAGTATTTCCACTACCTCTCGCACTTCGCAATTTTCAAGGGTACTTTTGCGGCAAACCCGGATATCGAAAGCATAAGGTCACTCATATATTTTACATGGATGATCTCAAAATCTATGCTGGAAATGCAGAACAACTAAATCTAGCTCTAAGAATTGTCAAGGAATACACTCGGCAGATAGGAATGGAGTTTGGCTAAGAAAAATGTGCCAAGGTTAACTTGAAGCGAGGATAACTTACTGACATACCCGCATTAAGGACGTAACATCTATAAAGTATGCTCTTCGATGAAGATACAAACGTAAAGATGTTTATATTTTATCCGACAGATTCAGACTTTCGATCTGTCGGCGAGGAAGAAAGTATCTGCAACGAACATGCTTGCCGTCCCGGTAGTATTTTATTCATTTGGAGTGGTTCCATGGACAAAGGACGAGCTCAGATCGCTCGACATCGGGTTACAAAAAGTTAAGCATATGAACAAAAGCTTGCACCTTAAGACATCTGCTCCGCAACTTTACATCTCACGCCATCTCGTGGAATACTAAATCTTGAATGTCTTCACAATAGGATAATTCTGAGAACATCACATGTAGTCGCAAATGAACGACATCCTCTTCTTAAAATGGACAGGAAACACGAAGAAGTGGGCAAATAAGTGTTTTCGTACAAAGCATCGTAGGAAGCTGCTAAACCACTAGGCCACAGAAATGTGAAGGATCAGTCGATGTCGTATGAGCCGCCAACGTTTGCTCTCCACAAATCACCCGGATTCAAGTCGGGCACGGAGGGTTTCATTTTAGCGTGTCAAGATGGTGTGATTTCCACTTTAGCATAGCGTCGCCACATTTTAAAACCAGACTTTCCCGATGATAACTGCAGAGCGTGTCATGTACACCCAGAGTACCTAGGACACATACTACCTTGTTGTCCAACTAATCCGGGAACGATGTACCTCAAAAGGCACAATGCGGCACTAAGAATGATTTATGACCATTTCTGTCACTAATACGAATTTAGCCATGTTCGTTATCGAAGTTTCGGCACCAGTTGACAAGAACATCACAGACAAGGAGAATGAAAAGAAAGAGAGGTATACAGATCTTAGAACGGAGTTGTGACGGTTATACCCAGAATATTCTGTTGACCTAGTCGTCCTGATCATCGGTGCTATTGGAAGTGCCAAGCTTTCATTGGTTAATGGCCTGAAAAGCATCCATGCGTTTCAAAGAAATGCTAAGACACTTGCGGGGAAAATGCAGAAGGCGGTCATCTTTGGGTGACTCCGTGTGTTTACGGTGCACGATACTTTTGCATGATCGTCGTATTGAGTCCATAGCAAACTGTAACCACCTATCTCACGGTCGTAAGACGTGAGTACAGCTGAAACGTTACGATGATTTCGCCAGACTTTGGCCACTCTTTAATGCGGCCTTAAAGTATTATAATACTGATCCCGCTCAGAGTATACGCTAGATGGCGCAGCGTAGGTTCCACTGGCTACATACTTCGCTCTCCCGGCTTGTCTAAGTTCTTAGTCGATGTTAACATGGCTGCCACAAAATGTTCCTAGCACATGTCACTCAGATACGCCGTTAGGAGCTGAGATTTTAGTCGGTTAATTTGTTAGCTGTTTTTTAATGTTTATCAAAAGTAAAGGCTTAATCGATATTGAGTGATAAGTAAATATGTTCTGTTCTGGATTGTCATTCTACTCGCCAAAAGATGAAAGGATTGAAGCTGTCGGTACTCGGCGATTGCTGAATTTAAAACTTTAAGTACAAAGTGATGATGCTTTTTCTGAAAGTCGATGGGCAATGCAGGATACGACACACCTGTTTCTACCTAAAACTGATGATTCCTCCATTTTCAGCACAATAAATTAGCCAAGAAAACTTTTACAAAATTTGGATGAAGCCTCGTGTTTCGGATCACCAACTTTCCAACATACAATTTTATGAAGATATTAGTGAAAAATGAAGGAACCAATAGGAAAAGAGATGGAGGTACATAAATATTTATTGGATAAATCATTTATGTACTTCCATTTATTTTTCTATTGGTTTCTTTAACTTATTTAGTTGTTAAAGTAAATTATCTGACAACTATCTAGACGGGATATAGCGTCATCTATTATTTTATCTTAGGGATCCGAGTATACGCTATATGGCGTTTATAATTCTTCATTTTAAAGCATGGAGTGTCCATCGCCTGGATTTTGCCGGGAGCGGCTGTGATTTTGTAGAATGGCACCTGCTTTGGGCGAAATCCCACATTTACATGTGTGGTTGTTGACTCCTCCCACCTGAAATTATTTTTAATATTTAGGAAAATTCAGCAGGCTCATCACAGGATTTTAAATTCTAACAGTCAATTTAAGTCTTATAATCAATCAATACTTCCTCCTCCTCCTCTTCATGCTTCTCATACTTTAAATCCAAAATTTAATTCTTTCTTCTTTAAAATCTTCAGTACTTTACTCGAAATTATTAAATAAGATTGCTATACAACTAAAATTCAATATACATATAATTCAGTTGGAAAGTTCTGATAGCTGATGATAGCATTTCTAGTTGTTCATTTCTCTACCTGCAAAACTTTATACATATGTTACGTGCGCCGAAGAAAGGGGGCTTACTCAAAAAAAAAATCGAAATCGAGGTTTTTACACCTTCCGATAGTTTTTGAGTTGCTCTTTTTAATGAAACCATCGAAAAAAAATTTCGAGCTTTATTATTGCTAATAATCTCTTTCCTCGTGAGAATTTAGTGGTAAGTGGAGGGGAAAGATTTCGTGAGTCTTCCCTCTCTCCTAAAAGTCGCGTCTATCCGGTCGACTTCGACCGCTCGCCCTGAAAAATCTCACTTTACAGAGTAAGCCCCCTTTCTTCGGCGCACGTCACATATATTAAATTTTAGAGATCAAATTAATATACAGTGATTTGGTAATTTTTAAAATAATCTAGTATACGACTTTCTATATGTTGAATATTACCTACATCTTACATTTCAAACTCATCTCTGTTTAAAAATTTCTTATCTGCAAGCCACATGTGTCATATGATATTAAAAGTATTTTATATATATATCCCTATTTCAGAGGAAGATTGAAACTAAAAATTTTCCTAATCTCACATAATTTAAACTAGAAAATATATAAAAAGCACACTTTATAAGCAGACATAAAGTTCCTACACTGAGAAAAATGGATTATACGAACTGGATAATAGAATTAAAGAATAATACACGGCATAGAAAAGTATATTAGGGCATATAATCTATAATATTTTTGTAATATATGAAGATGTTACCAAATATAATCTCTAGATGTTAAATTCTTATAATCTCTAGGCATTAAGTTGTAGCATGTCAGATTTTAACATATCCAGGCGTCTGTGTAGTCTCAGATGTTACGTCGCATCGTGGCGCGTGTCATATGCATCCATTCGCATTGAACAAAGTAATAATTAAGTTATAAAATTATTAATAGTGCTAAATTACACGTGATTTAGATTTTGAAAATGGCTAAGTTTATATTTCTTTTCATTACACATCACTGCCACTTGTACAAGTACAGAAACATAGCCTCCTTTACTTTCGTTTTTGTAGTCTTATGATAGCCACTTTCCTACTTATAATGTGTTTAAAAAATTGAAATTTGTTCCCAGTTCTACTTCCGAGCTCGTCTATCAAAATTTTGTATAGGTTTATAAATACGTTTGCAAAAATTATTACCCAGATAATAATGCATGCGGACGCACATGGACGCATGGCGTGCAAGCACGATGTGTCGGCAACAATGCAAGCATAGTGACAGCACGTTCTGAGGGTAATAAGTAATCCCGCATAGTGCCCGCATACGGTCTGCATGATATGCAGCACAGCGTGCGTCTATCATGCTCGTCAGGTACTCAGGACAAAATGTCGGCATATGGCATGGGGTGAAGAGTGCGGCACAAAAAGCGCATTATTACTAAAATCATAATATAGCAGTTGTGTAAAAATAAAACTCTGATCAAATTCACTTTATGCTCTACATTTTTGTTATTTTCCAAGTTTATTTTACAGACAAAAAGTCAAAATAGAAGTGAATAATTATTTTTGTTCAAATTAAATAAACATTTTTTTGGGGTTTTGGTTCGGAAACTGGTTCACTATTTTTTACTATATTTGCTATATTTAGATTTAAAATGATCGAAAACAAGTTTTTCAAGTGCACATTTTTAATCGTTCTACTTCTGAGATTTAAGTTCTTAAATCTCAGAAGTAGAACGATTAAAAATATGCAACTTGAAAAACAATTGAAAGTTATTAACTGGAAGATTCAAAAGTATAGTGTTCTTTAAAATCCCTTTATTTTTTAACAAAAGTGTTGAATAAACGTTCTGTGTTGAATAATTTACATTGTTCGAAATAAAAAAATATTTTCAGATAAATACATATTTCTCGCTAATACATTATTTAAGAGGTAGCAGGAATAATTTTGTGTATGTCGCTTTTGGAATAAACACCTGTTGCATCATCAGTTGTGAAAGTACAACTTTCAAAACAGGAGTCTCTTCTTAAAAACGTCATACAATGTTTCCTGTTACTTATGTTATTTTTAACATCTTGTTTTCAATAATAATAACTCAAAACACGTGCATGCTAGCACGACACTGGCGCGCACGTGCCGACAAGCGTGCGGCGCATATGCGACGCATATGAAGACACACATCTAACTGTTAGAATGAAAGAAATAGACGTTTTTAAACACATATTTACCATCATTAACATTTGTTTTAATTTGCTTGCGCTATGCCTGTGAAGAATAAAAGTGCTTAAGATGTATCTATAGCAATGAGATCTCTACTGAAGCAAGGTCGTGTACCAAAAAATTTGCATACCGATCCAGAAAAAGAATTTCATAATGCGAATTTTCAAAATCTCATGAAAAACACAACTTTAATTTATATTTATCTTTTGTCAATTTGAAAGCTTCAATATGCGAGCGATTTAGTCGAACATTAAACAATGAGATGTGGATACAATTCAGTTCACAAGGAAATCTTAAATAGTTAGATAATTTATCAGCCTTAATTTCTTCTCACAATGATAGCAAGCACCGAACTATTGGAATGAAACCAAAGGAAGTTACTGTTCAAAATGAAAAGCAAATTTGATTGCGAATATCTAAAAACTTGAACGTTAAGTGTGGTAGCGAGGAACCAACATTTAAATTTGGAGAAAAAGTTTCAGTAAGTAAATATGTGACGTGCGCCGAAGAAAGGGGGCTTACTCTGGAAAGTGAGAGCAGAGATGAGGTGGGAGATTGCTCATGCCGTGTATTTTATTTCGACTGACTTACCGCAGCGCACCCTGTTTCCCTTAACCTCCCGGGAACTAAAATTAAAGGTCCAAAAGCGCGCCCTGTTCCCCTAATTGTTTGAGTTGCGGAACTAAAATGAAAGGTGGCTTACCTGCCAGCCGCCTGTCACTCACTTGGTTAAACAGGGTACAATTTGATAGAGTCGATCGAGAAGATCGGAGTTGGTAACTCTGATATGATAAAAGCCAGAGGCAAAGAACGTGTTGAAAAATTTTAAAGTTAAATTTATTTATTATAATTAGAAAAAAAAAAGAAAATCTGCCCAGTGTGAAATATTTTTCGCTTAGTAACATCTAGAATTAAATGAATGATATTCCTAAATAATAAAATATAATTAAAACTTGTATTAATTAAAACTTGTATTCTTTTTGTCTCGTGTATACATTTTTTAACTTTTCTGATAAATTTTCTCTATGAAGAAATTATAATACATCAATAAAAATTAACATAAATCAACTTTCATATCAATTTTTTTTTATCGTAAAACAGAATTACGGCTGTTTAATATTTATTTTTCTTATAAGGCCTATTAACGAACTGTCTATTATTGCGGAATTTTCTATAAGAGCAGTCGTAGCACTATACATAATTAATCTTACGGAAAATTCCCAAATACTAGACAGTGTCTGTTAAGTAACTGAGTGGATAAAAATCTATATTTTCGTTGAATAATTAAATTACTTATTAGAAATACCTATCTTCACCGAGACAAAATTTTCTTTCATTTGCAGAAATTCCTTGGTTATCTTTTTACTTTTTTATTTGAATTAAAGAAATAGTTTGTTGTTGTAACGAGAATATTGTTTCTTAATGTAAAACAATATTTTGCTTCATGCAACCAAAAATTGATCTATATTAAAGGAAAAAGTTGTTCGTGTCAATTATAATATTATTTGGTTTGACAAAATAATAAAATTAAATATACGAAGCTTTTATTAAGAATAAAGATGTTATTTTAAAAATAAAAACTTTTTTTTTGCTACAACTAAGGATAGTTTAAAATACGTATATTTTCAGCCACGTTTTTCTAAAACTGGATGCAGTTTTCAAATAAGAAGCTAAAAACCTAAATTTCCAAACAACATTTTGGCATACGGCCATTTTTCATTCTTTTTTACCATCCCTGCAAATAAAAAAGGCCAATTGTATTCAAATGGAAATGTTGAAATGAGCATTTGCAATTAAATGCCATTGGTAGAACTATCATTGAATATACCTCAATGGATTTGAATTGACGCAATGTATTTAAATCGTAAAGATGAAATTGGTGGCACTTCATCATTACGGAATGATCATTCTGCTAATTTTCAATTTAGTAGAAATCACACCTTTTTGATTTATAATACTATTAAATGCATATAATTTCAAAATATATTTTTTTATTTCAACAATTAGTGATTTTTTCCATTATTTTCCAATTTAAATATTTTACTTTATTCATTAAATATTGAATTAGTTGCAGTAAGTACTTTAAGTCAAAAAAATTCGATAAATATTATTTGTATTATATTGTTAATTTATGTCCAAAGTCACTTTTTATTCCCATTAAACAATCAATATTCACTGAACTTTAGTTCAAAGGTACAAATTATATAATATATAACAACTTGTATTCCTTATTATCAATTAACCACTTCAATCTCTTCAATAATACTATTTATTAAAGTATTATTTTATTATTCAATAAATTAAAATTCTATTGCAAAACTCCAATTAAAAATAATTCCGGTCTATAACTGTATGTGCGATTCAATGCAATTAGATGCATCGCATGGCCAATCTCCATTTTTACATTAACCTCTATTGGATAATATTGTTTAAATTTTTTCAGTGAAAATTAATTTTTTTAACTGAAAATTTCATTAATCCATGTTTGGTTGAGAATTTATCTTCTTCCGTTTAAACTTCAATTATTTGGTTGAAAATTACTCTATTTTGTTGAAAATTAAACTTTTTTAATATAAAATTATTATTGTTGGTTGAAAGTTCATTTCTTTGGTTGCAAATTTAACTATTAGATTTAAAATTCCTTCAAACTTTCAAATATTTGTTTCGTAATTTTGAAAATTTTATTAGAAATTAATCTTTTTTCGTAGAAAAATAACCTTCTTGGTAGAAAATTTATCCTTCTGATTAAAAATTTATCTCTTTGATTAAAAATTAGAGAATAAAAAACAAAATTACAACTTGAAACATTTAAGTTTTGGCCAAACAGCACAAACTATGAGAAAAATGAATCAACAAAAGTTGCTCATCTAAAAAACAGCTACAAATTTGTCATTAATAATTTTTTGATTGGATGCGTTGTTTTTATTTCAATCGTAAGAAATAACATTATAAATAAAAAATTATTTTTTTTGGAAAACGGCACAAGGTGCGAAAAAAAAGTAATGAACAAAAGTTGTGCATCTAGAAAGGATCTACAAATTTGTTATTGATAATTTTTAGATAGAACAAATAGATTTTGTTTTAATCGTAAAAAACAAGATTAAAAATAAAAAATTAAACTTTTGGAAAACCGACATAAGAGACGAAAAAAATGAAAAGACAAAAGATATTCAACCTAAAAACATCGTTGGAATCAGAAAAATGCTTAGATTCCAAATATATATTACTTTTAAATCTCTGATTGCAAAATGAAGATTTTTTTAATTTCAAATTTTTCCACATTTTCCAACAAAGGACCTCTGAGGAAAGGCTTCGCCTGCCCAAGCTCGCAGGTACCTGACCAGAAAGTAGGTCGTTGGTCAGGTCAGCCAGGTACCCTCACTTGGTCAGGAGCGTGCCGACCACTGGTTTAATCTTTAATGGAGAGCCCATGCAGCTTTCGAAAAACTATCCTTTGAAACAGTCAGGCCTGAGATTGTAAAAAGTAAATACAAAGGCGGGTAGTCTCTAGGAGTCTAGCTCAACTTCTGTTACTAATTACAACATTTTAGTTGACACATCGACTTTTTGGTTTAAAATTCAACTATTCCTGTTAAAGATTCATCATTTTCGTTCAAAATGAATCAATTTGATTGAAAATTTAACTATTTTCTTGAAAATTAATTTGTTCAACTGAAAAATTAACTATTCCATTTTTCGTTGAAAAAATATCCTTTTTTAGTTGTAAATACAACTATTTGGTGGAAAATTCATCTATTCGAATTAAAGATTCATTATTGTAGTTGAAACATCGACTTTTTCGTTTAAAATTCAACTATTCCTGTTAAAGATTCATCATTTTCGTTCAAAATGAATCAATTTGATTGAAAATTTAACTATTTCCTTGAAAATTAATTTGTTCAACTGAAAAATGAACTATTCCATTTTTCGTTGAAAAAATGTCCTTTTTTAGTTGTAAATACAACTATTTGGTCGAAAATTCATCTATTCGAATTAAGGATTCATTATTGTAGTTGAAACATCGACTTTTTCGTTTAAAATTCAACTATTCCTGTTAAAGATACATCATTTTCGTTCAAAATGAATCAATTTGATTGAAAATTTATCTATTTTCTTGATTCTTGAAAATTAGTTTGTTCAACTGAAAAATTAACTATTCCATTTTTCGTTGAAAAAATATCCTTTTTTAGTTGTAAATACAACTATTTGGTCGAAAATTCATCTATTCGAATTAAAGATTCATTATTGTAGTTGACACGTCGACTTTTTCGTTTAAAATTCAACTATTCCTGTTAAAGATTCATCATTTTCGTTCAAAATGAATCAATTTGATTGAAAATGTAACTATTTTCTTGAAAATTAATTTGTTCAACTAAAAAATTAACTGTATATTTAAGAATATATTGTAATATAATTTGTCAAAGCTTTGTAAATTAAAAATAACTAAATTCATAGAAACTTGCCCCATTAGGGAATTACTTATCCATTAATAAAGCTACTTTCACAAATTAAAAAAACAGCTATGAATTTTACATATGAATAGTATTATTTTTACACATTTAGGTATTTACAAGTACAGGAAAAAATGATTATTCATAATAAATTCGCAAAATCGTATACATATTACGAATTGATTGTTTAAAAAAAATTGAATTACTTGAATGGCTCTGTACTATGAACAATTATACCTCGAAAAATCTCTAGATATTTAGAAAAAACCTTGCAATTGTCAGGGAGTTTCTGTCGAGGATTTGAGTAGACACCCTGATGCCAAAATATGAATTTTCAGCAAAAAGTAAATTTTCTACGAAATAGTTGATTTTTCAACCAGAAAGGATGAGTTTTTAATAAAACTGTTAAATTTTCAAATAATTAATCAAATTTATAACTAAAGAGATAATCCTCAGGAGGAAGTAACTGAAAAAAAAGAAATAGGAAGATAATTACGAGGCAAATAAATTACAAACAATAATATCTAATATCATATCAGGGTTCCCGCAAAACTTCATTTTCATTGTTCATTTGTTTTATTTGCGAACTTCAAAAAATTATGTATATGACTGAAAGACCCTCCCGCAACCGTAACGAATCGTAACAAAACCTCTCGG
>CAKNYM010038744.1:0-19886 GCA_932195095.1 Andricus curvator | reverse complement strand
TTAACGGAGATAGGTTCCTAGACCTGTGTCTTTTATTATAGTTATTCTGTTCTCATTTTCTCTATCCCCTGAACAAAATCGTCATCGGGAAATGTGCCTAACTTACTTGGAATAACCGGCAATGTAGAACGAGGTCTTCTAGCGAACATTAACTCAGCAGGTGAATAACCATTTTCAAGGGGTGTAGTACGGTATGCCAGCAATCCGAGATTCACATCATCCGATTTCTTAATTAGGGCTTTAGCTATTTTTACGGCTGCTTCGATACACCCATTACTTTGAGGATATTTTGGCGAAATAGTAACATGCTTAAAGTCATATTCGCGTGCAAAAGTTTTAAACTTTGAACAAAATGGCGGACCGTTGTCACTACGAACGATTTCCGGGATTCCAAACCGCGCGAAAATAGGCTTACATATCTCTATCACGTCCGTTTCAGTTAAAGATCGTAACATCTCAATCTCGATAAATCGTGAATAGTAGTCGGTAACAATTTAAATTTAAATAACAGTTTAAATAAATCCAGTGATATTTTCTGCCAAGGTCTATTGGGAAATGTATCTGATACAAAGATGCACTCATGATTTATTCTCTCTTCTATACATTTTGGGCAATTTGTAATTATATTTTGCAATTGCGTACTGAAGCCAATCCATCAGACCGATTGCTTAGCTCTTTCCCTACATTTACTAATGCCTAAGTGGCCTTCATTCAGTCTGTTTACAATTTCCAACTGTAAAGAAGGTGGAATAATCAAACGAGTATTATAAAGGAGAAATTGTTCGGAGTAAGAAATATTGTCTTTAAATGCATAATACTGAACCAACGCGTCAGATAAGCGATCTCTATCTGGCCAACCTCTAAGGGAAAAATCTTTAAGTTTCTGAAAAATAAAATCATTTTCTTGTTGAGTTCTTATTTTTCCCAACAGGCCTTCTGTAGCAGGCAAAGAATCAATAACAAGTCTTACATACTTACGAGTTTCGGCTTCAAGATCATCGCACAAGCCATCGTGGCTACGTCTCGGATTTCTAGATAAAGAGTCTGCTAAAACCAGCTTAAACCGCATTAGACGGATCCGAATTCTCTGCAATCTAGGAGTGAGATCGTCTATGGGTTTCGTCTGTAAAATTTGTAACAAAGGTTTGTGATCCGTTTCTAACGTAATGTCGATTCCTGTTACATATTCCTTAAATTTGTCTGTTCCGTATGCAAAGCTAAGAGCCTCTTTTTCAATTTGGCTGTAGCGTTGCTCTGTTTGCGTCAGTGTGCGAGATCCGTAAGCTACCACCCTCCTATCACAATCGCTTTCTTGCATAAGCACGCATCCAATCCCAAAGTTTGAAGCATCAGCCTGAATAATTGTTTGCTTATCAGGATCGAAAAGAGCTAAAGTCGGAGCTTTTAAAAGATTACTTTTTACGGCCTCAAAGGATTTTTGTTGTGCATCGGACCATATATATTGAACACCGTCTTTTAGTAGGGAATTCAAAGGTTCTAATAACTGCGATTTATTGGGAATATATTTTCCCGCAAAATTGACAATACCCAAAAACTGCCTCAAAGATTCAACACTATCTGGTATTGGGAATTCGAAAATTGCAGAAACTCTTTCAGGACTGATGTCGATTCCATTTCCAGAAATAACGTGTCCCAAATACTCAATCTTAGTTACACCGAAGATGCATTTACTTTTATTTAAAGTTATACCCTCTTTTGTAAGTCTCTCACATACTAGTCGTAAAGTTTGATCGTGATTTTCTACAGTATCCGCAAAAATTAAAACGTCGTCGACATGAAAGATTATGTTTGGAATTTCATGAAGAAGTTCATTGAACATTTTAGAAAAATAGTCCGAAGCACAATTAACACCGAAAGGTAAACGCGTGAATTTAAAGCGACCAAATGGAGTTATGATTGTGGTTAAAGATTGACTTTCTTCTGTCAATTTAATCTGATGGAAACCAGCGTTAGCATCAAGGCGGGAAAAATATTTAGCATTTTTCAACCTTGCCAGTGATATATCTACCTTTGGGATCGGGTAATTTGCTCTTAATACGTTTTTATTCAGCTGAGTGTAATCTCCACAAATACGAATTTTGCCATTAGGTTTAGGCACGCAAACGATCGGACTGCACCATTCTGTTGGATGATCTACTGAAACTAAAACTTTGTCTCTCTTCAAACTATCTAATTCTTTTTTAAGAGAATCTAAAATCGGAATTGGTGTACACCTTGGGACGGATTGCGCGAAAGGTTTAGCATCTTTTCTTAATGGAATCTTCAGTTCGCTTTTAAAATTGCCTAATCCTGCAAAAATTTTTGGAAATTCACGCTGTACATCAACTTTTGAAAATTGATTTGAGCTTTCTTCAACAGATTGAAGCATAGATTGTTTGGTACGTTCGACGTTGATTTTATTAACTCTTACAAAAAAATCATAGAAGTCTATTGTTTCTCGCCCTAAAAGACAATTGTTTATATTCTTTACAACGTAAACTCTATCTGTAACCGATTTATTATTGTAGGTCATTTTTAAATCTAAATAACCCAATAGACGTAACAATTTGTTATCTGGACCCTGAATGGGCTTATCTGGCCTTTTTAGTTTTTTAAGATACTTCTCTGGTACACAATAAGAAGGTATACATGAAACATCGGCACCCTAGTCTAGGAAAAATTCTAACTCTTTTCCAAATTGTTCGATATAAAATTTTGCAAAATATTTTTCAGAGCGTTTCTTTTTCGGACCGATCGAACCTAAAAAATATGAATCAACGGCCTCTGATTCGGAGTCACTATTCGGTTCCTCGTTAACGCAACGAACTGTCCCTGTCCTGCAAGCGCGATCCCAATGACCTACCTTTTTGCACATACGACAGGTTGAGTTCATCGCTGGACATCCCCTTCCTTCTTAATGCTGAGGGAGTCCACATCTATAACATCTTTTTTTCTCGCCAGGTCTCGATTTTGAATTGTTCGCTGATGTGTCTTTATTTTCTCTCTTGAAGCGACGATCCTCATTGCTGTTGCTCATTCGGTTTATTTGAGGCATTTCGTCCGAATCCAAACGCATCATTTTTCCCTCTTTTGCTTGAGTCTCAGCTTGACGAGCAATAGTGACAGCTTGGACTATAGTTAAATCCGGCATTAGCTGTAAGCGCTCTGAGACTTTACGGTCGGATAAACCGATCACGATACGATCTCGAATTAAACTTTCTTTTAAAGTAGCGTATTCACAGTTTTCAGCCAATGTATATAAGGCAGTTATAAACGTTTCTACCGATTCACCCGGTTGTTGTGTGCGAGCGTTAAATTTGTAGCGCTCAAAAACAACGTTTTTCTTTGGTGCAAAGTACTCGTCGAATTTCGTCTTAACAGTAGCGTAGACTGCACGATCTGCTTGTTCTGGAACCATTCGTAGGAGAATTTCTTCTGCCTGCTCCCCCATAGTGTAACACAGTAGGTCCACTCTCTATGACTCCGGTCTCGTATTTAAATTTGCCACTGACATATATCTTTCGAAGCGTGCAATCCATGATTTCCATTTTTCCGGTTTGAGAAAATCAAAAGAATCAGGAGGCTGCAAAGTTAAAGATGGCGCCGGGGCTGCCATGTTAGAAATATCCTGATAAATTGATAAAGATGATGGTGTGACTGTCCGTGAATTTGATTCCGAATCACTCAAAACACCTAAACTATTGCTTTCCTCGGAATTAATCGAGTCACCCAAATCACTGTCGGGATTCGCGGGCTTGGCCATGAACGTTCACCCTCCCCTTTGTTCTCGAATCATCACTGCACTTTACCGGTCGCCACGTACTCGCTATTCCACGAAACTAGACGTTCACTGATTTCTTGGACATAATTTAATGTTGATTTTCCACCCCACACTTAGAACCATGTTTTGTTACTAACTATTTGTTACGGGTTCTACTACAATAAATATGTATACAACTTTATTGTTATAAGTAACCGAGAAGACGTGTACGTGCTAGCACAGGCGACGCCATCTTGCCCCCTCTTCCCCCATAGTCTCATGATTCGTCTGTGCATGCTGATACAACAATCATATCAATTTATTATTTCATAAACTCCAAGAAAACACTAATACTAATAGGAATGAAAGATATTGTGGGTATAAGTTATTATAATCATGAGCACTCCGGTAAATTGATGCACTTAGGTACACAGTCGCTTACAAAAAATGCAGTTGCAAAGAGTATATTTACGCAAGTACACTCAATTATACGTATTTAACCTGATGAGGCAAAACTAAAAACTGTTTTTCATATTTGTCATTCTTCGCTTTTTAGATTTTTGCGCCAATGACAAGTACGCGAATACCGCCTGCACAGAAACAGTTGCGCGCTGACCGGGTGCAAGCTATTTTTCAAAATTCAATATCTTTTTCAAAGTTGAGCAAAAAACGTCGAAAGTTGGTCAACAAAGCCCGACAAATGACCGAAAAACGATTTCACAATTTTTTTTTCTAAAATATTAAAAATTAGAGCGCTAGTGTGAAGTTGGCACCCCAAAGTTGAAATAATAATAACTTTGACCATTTTTACCGTCAAACGCCGAAAGTTGACCTAAAAACATCGTCAAACGACCGACAAACGATTACGAACAAAATGAATTGGATATTCCAAATTTGGGGTGCTATCTTGACAGGTGTGGTATACCAAAAAAGGGGAATTTCCTCCTTTTATGCTCTATTACTCTATAGAGTCTATTGTAAGAAAACTCGAAATGAGTGGCTAGGTAGGAGTGAACCGAAAACAACAAAAATAACAATTGAATATTATTACAGTTGAAACTTTAAAATATATCGAAAAAGAATATAGGAAAGTTTGAAGACTCTTTTTTATTTCACAGGATTTTACAGAACATTAAGAAAAATTTCACTTTTAGACTTTTGGAGAAAATTAAAAAATATTTTATAAATTTTCGAAAATCTTTTCAAGTTTCAAAATATCTTTAATATCTCAAAAACTTTCAAAATTCGCAAATATCTTTTCAAATTATATTAGCTTATCCTAAAATTTTTCAAATTCTTAAAGATTTCCTTGAAATCGTCCAGATTCTTTTTTGACAATTTTGAAAATGATTTAAAATGTTAAAAAATTATTCTTATTATTCTCTTAAAATTCATTTCTCAGAATGAAAAATCATTTGAAATTTCCCGTGGAATGTAAAGAATTTTTTTTATTCTCTTGAAACCTTTCGAAGCTTTTGTGAATCTTCTTTTTTTGAAACCTTTATAACTCTAAACTTTTCAACAATTTCTTGAAATCTGTACAAGTCTTAACTTCTTCTTGAATGCTTTGAGAACTTCTAAATATCCTTAAACATTCATTTTTTTCTAAATTTTTTATTTAAATTTTGGAAAATCGTTTGAAATCTTTTTCAGTTTTCTCTCAGAATTCATTTTTCAAAATGCAAAATAATTTCAAATTTTCTCGTGAATGGTAAGAACAAATTTGTATTCTCTTAAAACCTTTCAAAATTATAAAAAAGCTTGTAAATTTTTTTCTCAATCTTTAAAAATTTACCTTTTCTTAAAACATTGTTGAAATGTGCTTAAATTTTGTATTATTCTCAAATTTTTTCAAAACCTTAAATCCTTCTAGAACTTTAGGTAAGATCTAGGTAAGATGATTCGCATTTTTCCAACATTTTTTTTTTAATCTGCATAATGAAAATAATTACCTTACAATCGTCAGGATTTTTTTTTTTACAATTTATAAATGTTTTGAAATCTTTATAAATACTCGCTCAACCCTTGTGTTGCCACCCGGGTACCCGGGTACCCATCGGCATACGTTTTGTTAAATAACTTTCTTTCTAATAAAGATAGGCTGAATGCTTCTCGAATCTACATGATTGAACCGATTCTCTGTGGAAATTTGCATTGCACAAACTTTTAGAAATTTTTTAGCTTGAAATATTTTGCAATTGAAAAAAAGCACGGCTGAGCCACCCGGGTACCCGGGTACCCCGACAGAAAACCTGAGCCACTAGAGAAATCCTGACCTCGGATTTGGATTCAGCACGCCAAAAACTTTCGGAAAAGTATACTCGGGTTCCTAGTAAAATATTTTTGCCAATTTTTGTCGGCCTGTGTTATCCAACGCGCCGCCAGACACCGCTCATAACGCGTACTTTTTCGTTAGTTTATGGAGGCTTGAAAACACTCCATTTTATGATTGCGTTCTAGATAGGAATACTAGGAATACCTTCCTAGAATATGAATAATTAAATATTTATTGAATAGACATAGTTATTTCAAGTTTCAATGGACTTTTAACAACAATTTCGTGGGCGGGGTACCCAGGTACCCGGGTGGCAGATGCTGTGGGGTTTTTTGGGTGGCAACAAAAGGGTTAAAATAAATTTTTCGAAAAAAATCATTTTTAATTTTCCCATAAATCTTAAGAAAAGCATTTTTATGTACATGAATTTCCAACCAAATGGTTGCATTTGTAACAAAAAAAGATCAATTTTCAACCTAAAATGAATAGTTAAATTTTCAGCTAAAAAATTATTTCCAACAATATAGTTAAATCTTTCAAAAGAAAATAAATGTTTAACAAATTAGTTCAACTTTGAACTAAGTAGTTGAATTTTCAACCAAAAAAGATGAATTCTCAATGAAAATTTTAATAGGCACATTTTTAACTACAAGCAATCAGTTTTCAACTAAAAATAGAATAGATAAACTTACAGTTAAAAAAATTAATTAGAAATTCAGTAAGGATTGTTTGTGTGAACAATTCATGAATATAAACAAATAAAAATTATATTTTTGACAATCACTAGTTGTTTTTGGAAAATTAGTCCACTGGAGAAAGAATTTTCAAATTATTTCTCAATATTTTGACAATTTAAAGCTTGAAGCAACGAGAAGTTAATAATTTGAGTTAGAAAGCACTTGAAATTAAACAATTTTGAATTGGAATTAAAAATGGAGAAAAATTTCAATCACTAGTTGTGCTATTTATCAGAAAAAATAGAAAATACCCAAATTTCTCGGAAATGCATTATTTAAAACAATTAAAGGTTTCTTAAATAATAAAAGCTAACTTCGTGAAGAATGGCAATTTTTGGATTATTGCTATGCTTATAATTTTTGTTCAAAATTCCTGTACAAGTCCTCGAGCTTTCGAGGTATTTCGCGTCGATTGGCTCAAAATTTGAATTTTTGATTTTTTACATAGTATTTTCGATTCATAAAACCAAAATTACCGGTCCTATCAAAAAATGATTTAGAGCAATTTCGCAGGACTTTTTAAAAGCTATAGTTCCTCCTTGAGACATTTCCCCGCATGCTGCGTTTTTTGGTTCAAAATTTGAATTTTTTTTCATAGTATTTTCGATAAATAAAACGAAAATGAAAAATCCTATCAAAAAATGGTTCATCAAAATGTTAAAGAACTTTTCAAAAGCTGCAATTCACCCATACAACTTTTTTCTGTATCTCACGTTGTTTTGCCGAAAATTAGAATTTTTTATTTTCTTAGTAGAATTTGCGATAAATAAAACAGAAATGACAAACCCTAGAAAAAAATGATTAGGAGAAATTTTGTAGGATTTTTTGCATAGTGTTTTCGATAAATAAAACCAAAATAAGAAGTCTTACCAAAAAATAGTTGAGACAAAAATTGTACATATTTAAAAAATCTTGAATTCTTCCTTTAAACTTTCTTCAAGTATCTGTCGTTGGTTAATGAATGTCATCGCCAAAACTTGATTTTCGGCTTCAGATGGTCTCAAAACGTGGAGATCCGTTGAAAAACTGAGTTGTGAAATTTCAGCCTATTATAGTACTTTCTCAGTCATTAATGATGAGAATGTAAAAAGGATTACATATTTGTATGAGGGAAGACTTATTTCATGCATTAAAATTGTAATTTGAATCAAAAATTCTAATTAAGGTTTTTAATTTTTTAATATAAATTTATTTCAATTAGAACGTTTTCCAGTCAAAATTATTAGTTCTAATTTTGAAAAAAAATTTCATAATTATGAAGGTTTCAATTAAAAATCATTTAACATTGAAGGCTTTTAATTAAAAATTATATAATCTTTTCAGTTAAATTCGATTTTGTTCAACTTCGCAGGCATTCCTCATATAAAAGGTCAATTTAATAAATTCTGAAATTATTTGATTTTTATCGCTGCGAATTAATAGCAATTGTTACGTCATGGAAAACGCAAAATACTTTCCTTTTTAATTAGGTTCCTCGTTTTAGTTGAGATCGAAGATCTCGCACAGGGAAGAGGAAAGAGAAGCCAATAAATAAATTATAAATGAGTTCAACAATTTATTATGAATAATTACAATTAAAATTTATTGATTAAAAGAGTTTAGCACAAGAAGCTGAAGGAAGACTTGTAGACTTGTCTCTAATCCTTGGGCAGGACCTTTAAAATAAAGGATACTCATATATTATGGCCCAAAGGAATTAGATAAATGAAATTAGAATTATTGGTATGAGGACTTACCGGTTATTGATTCGATTGAAGAATCAAATGTTATCTAGATGGTCTGTGTAATGGTGTGGAAGAAGGGGTTGTGCACTTATTATGAATTGGATATCCAAGATTTTGGTAGTTCCTTGAATGGTATTCAAAGTGTTCCAATGATTGATAATAGTGGGTCCAATTCAGGTTGAAATTGGTTCGAAGTATTCCAAAGATGGGAATTCCCAGATGCGGGTTTTCCAGTGCACAACACTGTCACAAGGGTACACACACTAACACGCGAGAGATACCGGTTTGACACACTAGACACTGGACAGTCGAATCGGAGAAAACCGTAGAAAAATAGAGAAGAGGTGAACTATAACTTCTAACTTATCACGTTGCTAATGACTGAAGACTTAAGACTAAAGACTGACCCATGCTGGTCCAACGAGTTTTTATATGGCCTAAGGCGACGTCCCTGCATGCTTGGACGTCGGTGTATACGCGGACGTCACGAGTATATATAGATATACTATACGGCTTACAATGTTTTCAGTATATCTATAGCTATGTCCTCCAGCCTCCACGTGCTTTCATGCTCTATAGTCTATGTCTAGCTATGGCTAGCTAGACAGTGTACGCTACGGATTACAATGTTCTTACTATATTCTATACTCTATACCTTTACTCTCGTGCTCAATATATATAGTTATATTCTACAGCGTACAACGTGCTGATATACATATATAGCTACACTCTACAGCGTTCAATATTCGCTCTATATTTATTGAGTATTTATTAGTGTAAGCATGCAAATAGATAAATATATAAATAAATATATTAATATATATATATATATATATATATATATATATATACGTCACGGGACGTGACACCTCCCCCCTAAGTCGAACGCGGGGTGAAGCATTCAGGTGGGGCTTCAGAGTCCCACATGGAGCGAACGTCCGCGTTCGAACGTATGGTAGAAGTGTCGTCATAAATATGTACTAGATTAAAGAAATAGATACAATTATTTCTTATATGTCAGTTGATATTCGTAAAAAGAACATATAAAAGTATACAAAAGATATATATGTAATATCAAATTTGTTTTGAGATCAGGGATTACATATTGTACTTATAGTTTCTGCGTGGACTAAAACAATGTGGAGTTACATGTCCTCTCTCATAGCATCTTTCGCATGCGTTTAACCATTTATGAAGTTTTATTTTATTTGTACTGACTTGTGCATCTGAAATTATGTGCACATTCACATTCTCGTGAATATTGATTCTTAAATTAGTATAATTTTTTTTTCGCAAAACATAAATTTTTCTGCTAACGCTTCTAACATATGGCGAGCAGCATTTTGTCTCGCAGCCTTTTTTTGTAGATGCAGGCTCACCTTCATATAAATATTTTACATTATTCTTATGCATTATGCATTTAGCCTCAAATGGTGGCAATTCGGCGTTATGACCTAGTGTCTTTACAATGAAAATAGGTTTCGAAAAATCTTATTCGACTTTTGTACTGCTGAGGATTTCGAGAGGTTTCTTTCCATTGCCATGTTATATGTAAAAGAGAAACGGCAAGATTTGGATTTGTAGATAACATGGCATTGGGAATTCAGTTAAACTATATGACATTATATAATATATGGTGTTGATTTTAGCAGAAAATTTTTTTTTTTTTTTTTTTATATGACGTAGTAGACTTTAAAGTAAGATTTAATTACATATGCAGCGTTGTCACAATAAAATTGAGTTTTATTCACAATTGTATTTAAGAAGTTTTACTTTCGATGATAGTATTACTTTGGGCCATAAATAACAAAATTTTGGCGCCAAATTCGAATTTTTGAATGTTTTGTTATTACTAATTGGTATCTTTTTACAAACATGTCGGACATATCTTGCTAATTTAAAATATCTAATTTATTACTGTTTATCATTAAAAGAAATTAAAACGCGGACAAATATTTTCGATACAAACATTAAGAGATGAAGAGATACATAACCTGTAAATTTACAAAAATATGACAAATCGTGCAACTTTATTGAAATGTACTTAAAGAAAGAAAACAAGGTGAAAAGCTAATTTTTACTGTGATTATAATCATGGTACATACGTAATGAAATTTCGCGGAGTGTACTTTTTAATACAATTGCACTTTAATTGGTAACAATAATGGTAAAATAAAAAATATGAGAACATCTATTTATATTCAATCATTATTTTCAAGAATTTCAGTGTCAGCATCCGAATCGTCTTTCGGAATTATTATTCTACACAATTTAAAAAGGATCATCCAATCTTACGTAAACATCATAAAAAAGATACATAATATTTACGAGGTTAAATATTAAAATTGTAAAATTGGATTTACATAGTATAGTGTAAATAACTAATTATGAAGAAGGAGAAGAAGAATTATATAGCTTTCTGTTAGAAAAATAATTTTTACATTGACAAAAAGTGATTATTTTGCAAGAACCATTCTTCTAATAGTATAAAGAGAGATTAGAAAAAAAAAACATGTTTAGAAGTTTGTATAGGTAGTAATAGTTAACATACAAATTAAACCTTTTTTTTTTCGCTGTAAAATGTTTAATTTTTGAAAACGGAAAAATGTTAAAGAAAAAGGAAGTAGAGAGGTTTAGTTTAAAATTAAGGAAAGAGTCGGGAAAGACTAGAGGGTGCCATGCATTTGTAACTGTATGCGTGAGGGCTTCTAAAAGGTGTCGTTAAAGAGAGGTATAGGAGTCAATAGTAATTTGTTGAAGTCTTTGACCCTTGAGATGATTTTAGAAACATTTATAATTTTTTGAAAGATAAAATTAGGGATAAGAAATAAATTATCTTCGAGTAAATAAAGAGAAGCTTCTTGATTTTTTTATAATTTCTCAAATGTGTTCTGAACTTTTTGTAAAACTGGATCATTTTTTGTTGCTGAAGAACTGTAAATATTATATGATGTTTGAATAGAAATTAGCCAAATTTCTTCAAGAAAATAAGTTATTGATTTGGTGTCAATGTTGTGACTACTTCCATTACAAATGTCAGATCTGTTCATACATCCTGTGATGAATTTGTTATAGTTCTCTATCATCTGATGCTTGAAATTATATAAGACAAACGTGTCTGAATAATACGAAAAATGATATTCATCTAAAAGGATTTGAATATCAATAATAGGCTCAAGAAAAGAGAATCGATGTACGAGGTTGTCGCATCAGATAGGGTTACTAGGAATAATATCAAAAAGATATCAGGTGAAAGTTGGAGTTTTTAGTTCATTGTGCTTCTCGAAAGCCTGTAAAAAGAAAACAAAAGTTAGTGTATAAGATGGTTTTAATTTTGAGGATTATATCCCTAGTTGTGTGTATGCTTCTAAGATTTTGTGCCTACTTAGGAATATCACTGTCATTTCTTTCGAAAATTTTCGAATAAATAAATATGGCCATTACATGAGCAGATCAATTTGATGCATAAAAACGACGATAAGAGAGTCTATACGCTGACAATGGATGGGATCCATCTGAAATTAAAATGATAAGGGCTTGTCGTTTAATTATTAACGGTTTGACATTTTATGTGTGAACGTTTAAGTCTATTGACGTGTACTACAGTAGGTTTGCCTTTTATGTCAATTTTGACGTTTCCTTTTCCTAATATTTCTAGGACTTCATAAGGCCCTTTATATTGATCATCAAATTTTTTCTTAGGTTCTTTTCCAATTAATAAAAAGACGTTGTCTCCAGTGTTGATTTCTAATGGATTAACTTTTCGATCATGATATATTTTTGACTTTTCTTTAGCCGCAATTAAATTTTGTCTCGCTTGAGTTCTCATTTCATATAATTTTGTTATAAAATTCGTTAGGTAATCGTCATAAGTTTGCAATTTTTCTTGCTTTGATAGTGGTTCATTTGATGGTTGACGAGCTAATTTACCGAAAACTAATTCATAGGGCGTACATTTTGTACCTTCATGGACACTTGTATTGTATGAAAACATGGCTAATTCAAGCCAATCGTCCCATTCGGAATTTTTTGAAACAAATTGTTTGAGGTATTCAGCTAACACGTGATGTGATCTTTCAAGAGACCCATTTGATTATGGATGGAATGCTGTTGTTTTAAATTGCTTAATTCGAAAACGTTTTGCCATTCTTCTCATTAAATTGCTTAAAAAATTTGAACCTTGGTCAGTCAAAACTGCTTTTGGGGAACCGTAAATGCATATAAATTTTTTAACAAAAATATCGGCTACTGTTGAAGCTTTCGCGTCTGGAATTGCTAGAGCTAAAGCATATTTTGTAAAATTATCTTGAATAGTTAAGATATTTACGTTGCCTAATGTTGTTTGTGGAAGTGGGCCAACTATGTCCATTGAAATTTTTTCGAATGCGGTTCCAGGCGTGTCCGTTATTATCATGGGATTTTTAGTTTTTACGCGAACTAATTTTTTGATTTGACATTGCAAGCACTGCTGAATATATTTCTGAATATCAATTTTCATATTCTCCCAATAATAACTCTGACGAATTCGATGATAAGTTTTTGTAACACCTTTATGACCTCCTAAAGCTGAAGAATGTGCCTCTTCAAGTAATTGAGTTCGTTGTTCTTTCGTTGGATATTCAACTATTCCCGTACATATGATAATTTTGGTAGAAGAATCCGAAAAAGTTGAAATTAGAATTTCACGTATTTCTTTCCAACCTATGTGATTAACTTGTGAAGTTTTTGCAATACTAATAGATCGTAAATTTAGTCTCACGGATATTGAATGCAAAGATAGTATTGAAAGTTTAATACTGCTTAAAGTGTCTGACAAATTTTCTTTAGAATAAGCTTCAATGGGAAGGGCTAAATGATACTGCTGTCCTTTCTTTATTTCTTTAACAACTCCTTTCTCAAGTTGGCTGAACTTAGGTAAACTACCACGTTTAGACAAAGCTCTTGATCCATTATCACGTGGGGAACCGTCAGTAGCAATAAAATAAGCGTAATTATCTTTACGCATCGTTAATTGATCACGACACTCAACAACATTTTGGTGTGTATGTGTTTGGGTATTCAAAGGAGGGGGTTCTGGAGGGGGTTTACTTTCTTCTAATTTATCTTCATTTGTCTCTTGAAAAATTTCAGGATTTTTCACATTTCTTCCTTTTGGAACTTTTATAAAATCTTCTGGATCCGAAAGTTCTTGCATATTTTCTTCATCAACAAAGTTTTCTTCATCTGAAACATTTTGAAAATTTTCGTCATTTAGGACTTCATCTTCCGAAGTTGAGAGATTATCTTCTTCATTTTCCTTCTCTTCTTGTTGTGCAACAGGCTTTGCCTTGGATTTTTGGTAATTTTTCTTCTTCTTTTTAACTTGTTTTCTTGAATTATCAAAATATTCTGTATCTAAATCAGATTCATCTTCATGTTCAAAGTTTATGTGCGTTTGCTGTTTTAAATTCAGAGACTCACCAGTGGTTGCCTCTTTTCTCGGTCTGCCTCTCTTTTTCAAGGCTTGCGGGTTGCTTGCATTTGTGAGCACAGCTTTCTTGGGCCTACCTCGTGCTTTTTTAACAACAGACGAGGGAGGTAAGTATTCTTCCTCACTATCTTTATGTGACTTAGCTTGATTTTCAATTTGTTCATTAATTTGTGCTTGCTCTTCGTATTTTTGTTTCTGTCCTCTTGTAACCACAGTATTCCAAGATTGACAGCGAAGTTCGTTTTTCTTTATAATTTTTGGAAATAAAAGTAACATTGAAAGATAGAGAAGTTTCTGTATTGGACTATCAAAAAGTTCATTTTGTATTTCATTCAGAGATTCTTCACTTATTAAATTATGAAGCATTTCAGGAATTTTTTCCTTCAAAGATTCGCTATTTATTTTGATATTTTCTTCGGAATCTGAATTTTTATGATTCTCAAAGTTCAAGAATTCCATAGAATTGAGAGGATTTTCTTCCTCAAATGTTGGGTCATTCTCAGAAATTATATTAATTCCTACGGTTTCATCGTTTTCTAGAACGGGGTTCCTCGAAAGCGCATCTGCATTAACATTTGATTTTCCTGCTTTATAGACGACGTCATAATCATATTCGGCGAGTTTTAATCGCCATCTTGAAACTCGAGAATACGGATCTTTAGAATTTTTGAACCAAACAAGGGGCTTATGGTCTGTAACGAGGGTGAATTTTCGTCCGTACAAATAAGGGCGAAAATATATTACAGAGTAGACTATCGCTAAAGCTTCTTCTTCATACGTATCGTATTTACGTTCAGTATCGGTTAATGATCTTGAAACGTACGCAATTGGTTGGTCTTTACCTATTTTACCTTGCGAAAGTATTCCGCCTATGGCGTAACCTGATGCATCTGTAGTTACAATGAAAGGTTTTGAAAAATCAGGTCGAATCAAAAGTGGTTCTTGGCACAATTTATCTTTTAAAATATTGAAAGCTTGTTGCTGCTTTTCCGTCCAATTAAATGATATATCTTTTTTAAGGAGCTGATTTATTGGGGCTGCTATCTTAGCAAAATTTTCTATAAATCTACGGTAATATCCTGCTAAACCTAAAAATTGTTTAATATGCTTTTGATTTTTAGGAGTTGGGAAGTCTTTTACTGCCATGATTTTCTTCGGATCAGGTCGAACTCCGTCCTTATCTATTATATGTCCCAAATATCCTACTTCGTGTCGTAGAAATTCGCACTTGTCGGGTTGTAAATGAAGATTTGCATTTCGTAATCGGCTCATTAGTTCAGTAAATTTTGATTCATGTTCTTCTAAAGTATTTGCGTAAATCACAATGTCATCTAGATAAACAAAGAGTTCCGTTCCCTGAAGTCCCGTTAGAACTAAATCCATTAGTCTTTGAAAGGTTGCTGGTGCGTTTTTTAAACCAAAAGGCATTCTGTCAAACTCATAATGTCCATAAGGGGTTGAAAACGCAGTTTTGTGTGCATCTTTGGGATCCATTTTTATATGATGGAAACCCGTTGCTAAATCGAAAACAGAGAAATAGCGAGCAGATCCTAACTGGTCTAAAATGTCGTGAATGTTTGGTAGAGGATATGAATCACCAATTGTCTTTTCATTCAGTTTTCTAAAATCAAGTACCATTCGCCATTTCTTTTTTCCTTGTGAGTCTTGTTTTTTTGGAACAATCCAAACTGGTGTATTGTAAGGTGATTGGGAAGGTTTTATTACATTGTTTTTTAATAATTCATCTACTTGGCGGATGATTTCTTCCTTATGAACTGGAGGAAATCGATATTGTCGCGAAAAAATAGGACAATCATCTGTTGTCGGTATTGAGTGTTGAAGAATGTTTGTAGGTTCTAAGTATTCTCCCGGAATGTGGAAGCAATCTGCATTTTTAGTAATTAATTTTTCAACATGTTCATATTCTTCCATATTTAAATGATCTAACCGTAGTAGTTTTTTAATGATTTCTACTCTTTCTTCGCCTGTGATCTTGTAAAATTTGCAGAAATGGTTAGACTTTTCATCGGATTTCAAAAAACTATTTAATATTAAATTAGGCAAATTTGCATCATTTTCATTTTCTGAAAAATTAGATTGATTTGTTGAATTGTTGACTTCGCATTGTTCAAAATCTTGTAATTGAACACTAGGAATTGATATTTTTACAGGTTGTTCATTTATGTTTGCATATTTGACGTAGGCTTTGCCTCCACAATTTTTTACAATGGCTTGACCCACAAAAATTCCTTCTCCAATTGATAATTGGGGTATATAACCTTCACCTTTTTCCGTATTTTCTATTTTCACATAATAATCAAAAATTGTTCGTGCCGGGATTGTGATAACGCCAGTTTGTTCAAAAGGATATGTTGCATTGTTAATTTCAATACATTTATATGTGTAATTTATATTTACTTTATTATTGAGAAAAAATTCAGAGCCCAAGACTCCATCTTCATCTACTGGTACTTCATCAGGGATTATATTTAGTGTAGTTAAAAATCCAAGTATGACAACCTTAATTTGACCTAGAGTATAGACAGGTAGATCATTAATGCCTGTTAGTCTCAACACTTCATTTTTATTTATTTTTATTTCGGGGTCAATCGCACTTCTTTTAATTAAATTTCGACCAGCACCAGTGTCGATCATCATACGTGCCGGGCTTTTTAGACCAACGGCAGATACCATGATCGAAGGAATTATATTATTCCTACTGATATGAATTTTGATATCATTTTCTTCACTTGTAATTTCTATAGGTGCTTTATTTAATGGGTTGGCGCCTTCCTCCCAGCACCCATTGGGGGAATAGCGTTGGAGTTTTCCTGGTTCTGCGTATACTTTTGAGGGCTTTGTTGTCCATTTCGATTTTGTAAATATCTACTCTTTTTATAACAATCCTTAGCGATGTGACCAGGGTAATTACAAAAATTGCAAATAATTTTGGATCCTTGGGTGGGATACGGGCGGGTCTGCTGATTATTCGTATTTTCAGGATTGTTTCCCTTTTGGTTTTGTCCAGGCTCAAAATTTTGATTCTGTCTGGTTCTAAAATTTTGATTTTGTCCATATCCGAAATTTTGATTTTGTTGGTTTCCAAAATTTTGATTTTGTCGGTTACTAAAATTTTGATTTTGTCTATATCCAAAATTTTTATTTTGTCGGTTATTGAAGCTTTGATTTTGTGAGTATCCAAAATTTTGATTTTGTCTAGGTACAAAGTTTTGACTCAGTTCAGGTCTAAAATATGAATTTTGTCCAGGTCTAAAATTTGGATTTTGTGCAGAATTCCATCTATTGTGATTATTAAAATTTCCTTGAGGTTTATTTGGTAAAAATTGGTTTTGGATTGAATTTGAAACAACAGGATTTTCAGAAAAAATTTGTTGTCGAAAGTTTTCGAGGTGGTAACACTTTTCGGTCGCATGTCCTGGTCTTCCGCAAATTAAACACGCTATTTTAGTGTCCTGAGCAACATTGAATTTATTATTCTTTGTAATAATTCGCGATTCTGATTCTTCTTCTGAGGATTTAGTTGGCTTATTTTTTCGTAGTTCTGAACATGCATTCAATTTTCTTTCAATTTCTAGTGCCTCGTTAATAAGACTTTTAAAAGTATCATCCGCGTTATCTTTCAATCTTATCTCTAATTCCGAACGCAATCCCCTTTTGAAACATTTAATTACATCACTTTCTAAATTTGCTTTAAATGTGTCATCTGTGGCACCATCATTGCCTAATTTATGCGCGTCTTCGATCCTATCTGCTAATTCTTTTATTCGCGCAGCGTATGATATTACATTTTCCTTATCCCACATAAATATATTACCTAGTTCTCCTTGCAACTGGTATACGCTTTTCGCCGGGGCATAAACTTTTTTTTAATTTTTCTATTAATTCATCTAGCGTGCGAAACGTATTTCCAAATATGCACTTTCGTGCTTCTCCGGTCAACTTACTTCTTACTAATCTAGCAAGATTCTCATGTGCCTGTGTAGGAATTATGGCTTTTGCTTCTGTACATCCCTCTATAAAGTGGGCTAAAGGGATGTTACTACCGTCAAAAATAGGGATTATTTCGAGCGCGTCGCGGAGGGAAACTTGTTGATTGGCTGGCAGTGACATTTTTTCCTGTTTTGTCGAGTCTTCGTCACTTGATACGTCGTCACTATCGTGCTCACTTATTATTGATTCGCGATTCAAATCATGAAATGAGTTTTCTTTTATTACTTCCTTACTAATTTTTTGCGAGAGCGTTGAACTTAATAATGATTTTACATTAGTCTGATAATCAATCACGTCATCGATAGTTAGAGTTTTATTCTGATCTATAGAACCACTGATCAAACTTGAATTTGTGTTAATTAAGGTACTATTTTCGGGATCAATAAATGCCAAACAGTCAAAATTATTGTTTTCTGAATTATCACTACCAAATTCCAAGTCTAGTTTTTCTAATTCTTTATCAATATTAATTTTATTTTTCCTATCACTATCAAGCCCGTTCTTGTTTAATTCTACTTGCTTAGCTAATTGAGGGTTTTTCTTTGCAAGATTCCTAGTGATTGTTTTTTGAATATTCCCTAATTCTACAGATTTTTTATCCGGCATTGATTATACTTATATTCGGACATATTTCTCAGTAATAATATATTAAATGTAAATGTTGTAAGTTACCCGTCTTCGTTCAAGTTCTTTGTGCTTAAAAATGTGTATAAAATAAATTTATTAAAAATAAATTATATATTGGCTCTCTTTTGTTTGGTTTCCCGGCCGATGCACCATAAAAAGGTTGTATGTTACGTCATGGAAAACGCAAAATACTTTCCTTTTTAATTAGGTTCCTCGTTTTAGTTGAGATCGAAGATCTCGCACAGGGAAGAGGAAAGAGAAGCCAATAAATAAATTATAGATAAGTTCAACAATTTATTATGAATAATTACAATTAAAATTTATTGATTAAAAGAGTTTAGCACAAGAAGCTGAAGGAAGACTTGTAGACTTGTCTCTAATCCTTGGGCGGGACCTTTAAAATAAAGGATACTCATATATTATGGCCCAAAGGAATTAGATAAATGAAATTAGAATTATTGGTATGAGGACTTACCGGTTATTGATTCGATTGAAGAATCAAATGTTATCTAGATGGTCTGTGTAATGGTGTGGAAGAAGGGGTTGTGCACTTATTATGAATTGGATATCCAAGATTTTGGTAGTTCCTTGAATGGTATTCAAAGTGTTCCAATGATTGATAATAGTGGGTCCAATTCAGGTTGAAATTGGTTCGAAGTATTCCAAAGATGGGAATTCCCAGATGCGGGTTTTCCAGTGCACAACACTGTCACAAGGGTACACACACTAACACGCGAGAGATACCGGTTTGACACACTAGACACTGGACAGTCGAATCGGAGAAAACCGTAGAAAAATAGAGAAGAGGTGAACTATAACTTCTAACTTATCACGTTGCTAATGACTGAAGCCTTAAGACTAAAGACTGACCCATGCTGGTCCAACGAGTTTTTATATGGCCTAAGGCGACGTCCCTGCATGCTTGGACGTCGGTGTATACGCGGACGTCACGAGTATATATAGATATACTATACGGCTTACAATGTTTTCAGTATATCTATAGCTATGTCCTCCAGCCTCCACGTGCTTTCATGCTCTATAGACTCTATGTCTAGCTATGGCTAGCTAGACAGTGTACGCTACGGATTACAATGTTCTTACTATATTCTATACTCTATACCTTTACTCTCGTGCTCAATATATATAGTTATATTCTACAGCGTACAACGTGCTGATATACATATATAGCTACACTCTACAGCGTTCAATATTCGCTCTATATTTATTGAGTATTTATTAGTGTAAGCATGCAAATAGATAAATATATAAATAAATATATTAA